>BPLR01013292.1:0-173500 GCA_021605095.1 Caerostris extrusa | reverse complement strand
GTTACGTATTGCTTGTAGTGTGCATTCGTACTTCCTTAAATTCTTATTTGTACAATTTACGATGTGGAATAGATTTTATTTATTAAACTTGGTGCATTTTTTGGAGAGAGAACTAAGTACAATAAATATTAAACAAGACTTCTCTTTATTTCCCTTTTCTTTCCATTTTATTAGAGAAACATTTCTGCCCATAACTCAAGTTGGCTTGAATTTTTTTAAATATTAATTCTTGGAGAGTACTTTTATTCACAAAAAGAACCATTATCTTTAGAGAAAAGGACGACATTCCGTATCTCGAATTTCATAAATTCTCAAAAAATACTTTTTCATGTTCCTTTTTATTTAATGTTATCTCTTTCTGATTTAAAAGTATTTTATCACGGTAATATTTGTTTATTCTAAATATTTTTAGAATAATACTATTTTCTATATAAGTAAAATAAGTCCCCAAACGGATATTGTTACATTTCTCGCTAAATCATAATTTTGGATAATCTTTTCATTTCGATATATAGAAATATGTGTTCGAGATTGCTTTATTTCAAATGTTTAATAAAATGCAATGTCTTTAGAAATATTTGTTTAATAAAAACAGAAAATGTCTGAAAAATTATTTAACTGAAATATAAAACTCATATTTATTTTTAACATTTTTATTAGTCACAAACTATTTCTAATATATTTTGCTACATATTTAAAGTTATTTATTTCCTTAAAATGAAAAATTTTTATACTTTATCTTTTAATTAATAATACAAAAACAATTATGAAATATTTAAAACATTGTATGTTTTTTTTTTCAAAGTATTGCCTTAAATATTGAATTTTTTTGCATTATTCTTTTTAGTTATTTAATCATTAATAAAGGCAAATTACAAATTATTAAGGTTGTAAATGAAAGTAAAATCCAGTTTATTCAGATATATTCTCAAAATAAATTTAATGTTAGCCTATATTAACACATAATATAGTTTGTTAAAATAGTAAAAAGTAAGAAAATATTTATTATATATTTTTTATAATTGTCCCTTTGAAGGGATATGATTATAAAAAAACAACATTAATTTTTCAAAAGAAGTAAATTTAAAACAGTTTAAATTAAAAAGTCATATTGTTAATAATTGCATTGTAAATATGTAAAACAATATTCTAATTTAGTCTATAAAACGTTAGTTATTCATGCTTGCTTAGCTATACTTCTCTCGCAATTTAATACAATGTTAAAACGTCATCTTGAAAATTTGCGAATTTGATCATGTAGTTTATTGAGAATGTATTCGGTGAAACAGAAATTGAACGCTATCATTTACCACACAAAATACACTAATATCCATAAATTAAGGATAATGAAGTTCAGGCAAAAGAAAGAGACAGAAGCAAAACAAATTTGACTTATTTGTAAAGTCTATTTATTAAACAAAAGGTAAAGAGCAAAAAAAGATGCTATATGTTTGACATAATTAATAAAATTGCGATTTTTACTCCCTGGAGCAAATTTCAAAAAGCAGAACCTATTTACAAAAAACAGTATAACATGGTTAGTATGATGTTAACAGGGAGTATGTCTCCTGACGATGCAATACAGGTCTTACAAACGCCTAGGCATGTTGAGCATCAAATTATCAATCTGATCTTTTTGGAATATTACACCACTCATCAACAACGCCCTCCGAAGTTCCGGGTTAACAGGTGGGAGGTTGACGGCTGTAATTCGTCGGCCAAGCATATCCCACATGCTCTTATTGATTCAAGTCCGGGAGTATGCTGGCCAATCCATACGGGTGATATCCTCCAATTGAAGGCATTCGTCTACAATGTTTGCACGGTGAGGACGGGCGTTGTCATCCATAAACAGAAATCAGCACCCATGGCGCTCGAAACAAACGTACATGTTGTTCCAGAATGACATCCGGATAGATGTGGCCTGTTATCGTTACACTCTGAACATGCAGGCCGTTCTGGAACCAAGAATACCCCTCCCCAAACGAGCCATCCTGGCACCACCGTAACGGTGTCGTTCAATGGTGTTCTCTTGGTGGGCAACGGGTACCTGGCGCCTCCATATGAAAGTCCGGCGAGAATCAGCCTCGCAAACTAAACTCTGGACTCGTCGGAAAATATCACACCAGACCACTGTTGTGTGTCCACAATGCATGCTCTCTACTCCAGGTTAATCGCAGGCACAGTAAGTTGCGGTGCGGAACACATCCTGACAGCCTATGAGCATATATAGACCAATGTGCCCTTAAGTGTCTGTAATACGGTCTGCCTTGAAACTGTCGTAGCAGTAGCTGAAGAGAGCTGACGAGACAGTCTGATGCTGTGCTCCGTCTGTTTCTTTTGGCAGCAACTGCTAAATACCGGTCCTCATTCGGCTTTGTAACTCGGGGGCGACCTGTGCTGTAACATCTACTCACATTACCATCATCTTGAATCGTTGCCAAAGCCTGGAGATGACAATCTGGGCGATTCCAAGTTCCTCGGATACTTCCAGCTGGATACGTCCACATTCCAGTCGTCCGATAATTCTACCGTAAAAAATCATCCAAATACTTCCTTTGTGCCATAACTATGCGGTTATTGCACTGAAAGGCTTTTTGAAGCGCTTGAACAATTTTATTTTTGCCACCATTCCTTATATACCCTCTCTTACACTCTCGTCATTGTGACGTACTATCCGCGCCATCTGGTGGTTTCCTCTGTAATTTGCATATTCTTCTTCAAGATGTGTGTGATAATTCTACAGGTGAAATTTTTATTTTAGAGTTCAATTTCTGCGATTCTGAATTATCCTTAATTTATGGACATGAGTGTATTTAGTAGGGCTTTAAATAATGTGAGAAAATTCTTTGGCATTTTTATGCATGGGAAAACATTATTTTCTCGCCGAGCGATATTGGGAGGCCAGAGATATGTTAGATTAATGAACTCTGTTTCCGCATGTTTTGTTGTATTCTCTGTTCTTTTATTGCTGCAACTGTTCATAATCTGCCTTTTGGAATAAAAAAACATTATTAATAAATATAATTAAATTTTGCCTTGTTTATAGAGAGAATTTGTCGATTATTTCTTGTCTTTTCTTCCATATAAAACACATATCAGTGCAAGTGTTTATTTTGATTAGTATCGTTAAAATACAGGTTTAATGAAACGTTCTTTGACAGAAAACTAAATTTGATTATCAATAAAGAATATAACAAACACACTACACTGCTGCACAGTTTAAAATATTTTTTTTTTTTCATTATGAACTAATAACATACTATATATAACTATGAATTTGAAAAATAAGAATTTATGTGATTCTATTAAATTATATAAAAATTTACCTAATTATAGAAATTTCTTTAAAATTTATATGAATTAATCTATTAACATTAATTATAATTTGAATCAAAAAATATTCTTGCAGTATATTGAAATGCTGAAGTATACTTTTGAAAAATTTGGCGACTTTGGCGATTTATTTGACTATACTTCTCGAAAATTTCTGATGCAACAGAAAAAAAAAAAGGAAAAAAAGAAAATTTACATTGTACAAAAAAACATAAAAAATTATATCAGTCGTAAAATATTTCAGTTAAATGTGTATAATTTTGTATATTGTATTTCTCACTTGATATTTAATTTAAAATCCTTTTTTTTAAATTGGCTATTTTTAAAAAATCAAAGCTTACTATAAAAAAAAAAAAAAAAAAAAAAAAAAAACAATAATTACGATGCAAAGTCAGCAATTAAGTAATTTTAATTAACAGCATTGTATTATCCAGGTTTGCTAGAAACAACATTTTATGATATAATTTTGATCATTGGTTCAGTAACTTTATTGCATTCATATTAAATTGAGTATTACTATAAAAAAATTATTCCTTAACATTCAGAAAAAAATTCTTGAATTTAAAAAATTTATACTTAGAAATGAATCATACATATAATATTATTTGTTCAATTCTTTACAAACATCACTAAATTTATTGTACAAATTTTCTTTAACTTTCATTTTACTGTATTTTAACATTATATCATAAACAATATGAGGTGAATTTCTGTTTAAGAAACAAAAGTTTTTATAACAAATCAACTTAGTGAAAACCATTTAATGATGACCCAAGTAACATTTATATTCAATGCAGGATGGATACATGAAAAGGGAATTAAGAAATTTATTATATAACTATAATTACTTATATTATATAATTATTTAATTAATTATTATATATATAACTATTATATAACTATATAATAGTAATATATATATATTTACTCTCTAAAGTTACAACCAAAGTACGAAATTATCCCCATTTAATCTTAATATTTTTTTTAAATATAAACGTATTAGCATCATAGAAGTTTGTGCATATTACTACAAGTACCTGAACCCTTAAAAATTATTTTTTCAGAAATTTTCAATATTAAAATATTACATTGAGTTACATTAAAATTTTGAAATTTTTTAACTTTTTTATGAGAACAAACTAGACAAACATCCATTTAAATTGAAGTCAATTGAATTTGTATATCGTAGGGTTAACAATATTTATAGTGGATGAGGAAAGGTGACCCGCCCGAAGGGAGTGAGCATGATCACATAGCCAATCAATTCCTGAAAAATTCGAAAGAATTCTCAACGTAGACTAAGTAACGAAAATAAGTAGAACCCGATCAGGAATGATTAGATGATCCGATCAATGGGGAGTGAAAAAGAGATGGGGATTGCAGCTGCCAAAGACATTCGAAATGAAAACGGAAGACGTCTTCGTCACCTTTTAGAGTTGAAACAAAAATGGTGGAAAACATAAAACAGATAGAACATAAAAATAGTGGACTCTTCGATCAATAATGCACTGTGCCGAATGAAGGACTTGTTTAATATACTCTCTCTAGGCATACACGTTATTATTTATTTCTTTTACTATATTAACATAAGAATTTCAAGCGTCAAGACATTAGTAATTAGGAAATGCTGCTTTCCAGAATTCATTATGTATTTAAAGGGATTCCTTTACAACAAGATTTATTTCAAAATTGCCTCCACGAAATAATTATTGTTGTTAAATAATGTATTGTTCATATATATGGACAAGAGTTTTAGACAGGAACGTTAAATAGTCAAGAAACAGAAACCACTTACTAATTAATCACTTATGGTTGATTATTGCAAACTTAAAACCAGTATTGAAACATCGAATAAATTATTGTAATATGCCACATCAAATTCATTATTTAATTATAATGTTTTATTACTTATTTTTTGATTACATTGTTTTTGCCCACATTTTATATGTATATAAATGTGGATGTGCACGTATGCTTGTATAGGTCTGTTTGCATGAACGTACAATAAATATTCAGAATCATGTACAACTAAGCTCATAAACAAATATATATATGCATATGCATATACATTCACATTAATATTCACATATATGCATTATATACAGGTTCAAATACATGCACATGCACATACATACACGCACAAACATAGATACATGTGCTGAAAGACATATATCCACACTGACGAACATACAAATACGCAAAATAAACAGAGACATGAGTGCACAAACATTGTCATATACTAAGAAACATATATACATGCAGATTATTCACATGTAATCCCACTCACAAATACATACATACGCAACGCGCCAATACACGAAACCATATGCATATGTACATGCATATACACACACGCGCGCGAGTATAAGTGTACGTTCTTACACACTGGTATGCATACATATGTACACAGAAATACACATTTGCATATAAATAGATCTCATATAGATCTCATTGGCATAGTCGCCCCACATACATGCACACATATGCAAATGCATTTGCATACATACGTAAGTAAATATGCAATTGTTGTTGAGAGTGTACAATCAAGCTTACTAAAAAATACAGATTAACGTATGATCATTTAACATACATCTTTACCCATACCAACACATCACTACTCATACAAAAACATATTTAGACATACATATGCATATACATTTTTGTAAACATATTTAAAAAGTACTAGCAAATAATTAAAATCCTAATTTTCAGAAGACTTAATTTGTTTTGTTAAAGGTTAAATTGATTTACCAAAAAGTTAATCTGGGATTGCCAAACCTGTAAAAATTTTGAAAGAAAATCTCATAGCAAAGTCTGTCTGAAATTCGAATGTATTTTGCATTTAACTTTCATTAACATAAATAATTACACTTATATATTTCTAAATGACCCTTTACACAGAGAATATTAACATATTTTAAAAATAATTTCATAAAGATATATTTAAACTATTTTTTAAATAGACTGTTAACTTAATACTCTAACTTCCGATTACCACTAATTATACTTTCAGCACTTTTTGCAAAAAAGTAAAACTTATTCAGAATTTTTTTACAATTAATATTTTTTATCTAACATAAGTTATTTGATATACAAAGAAACTGACCGTAAAGAAAGCCGTAAATAAATTAATGTAATAATAAAGTAATATAATAATAAATTAATAAATATAGTAATAAATTATTAATATTATAAAAATTAATTTATATAAAATAATAAAAAATAATAATAATAAATTTGTAAAAAAATGCACCTTTTTTTTAAATTTTAAAGTTTGTGAATATATATGAGAATGTATAAATATATGAAGTTTGTTAAAAAATTTATTATAAATCTATCCTTTACGTACGTTTATAGGAAAAACATTTTAAGTTAATGATAAATTTAAAATGAAACAGTTTAAGAAATTACATGAGGAAATATTTTTCTTTATGAAGATATAGATTGAAAAAGCAAAAATATACCCATTATAACTTTTAATCATATTATTCTTCAAAAGGAAAATTATTAATCTTAATTAATTTAAAAAAATATGAAATATTTTCGGTAAACATATAAAAAGATTCTTCATAATTAAACTATGCTCATATAATAAAGTAATACATTAACTTAAAAGTTATTTAAGCAGTTTATTATTTTTTATTATGATGTTAAGCAGAGTTGATAATAATCTATCATATATAATTCACGTGCCACGATGTTTATTCGGATTTCTGAAACTAACAATCCGATTTTAACTTTTTCTTCTTAAATGTGTGTTTTTGTTCCAACTTGAGAGATAGGATAGTTTTTATACAGATTTTTTTTTTTTTGTATTTAAATGCAAAAATCGACGATTTTCATATTTCGTCATTTGGTGCAACTAAAATTTGCGATTTCTCATCCGATGGACGTAATTTTGAAAGTACATTTAAAATACAAGGTCAGGTGTACCATAAGATCGGGTCGTTGATGTCAATACCTAACGAAGAGCCAAAATTTCTTCAAATTTATTTTATGAGCAGTTCTGAAGAACGTGTGACAACTCGATGTCAGTATAATTTTATCGAACAAGCAAGTACAAAAGAGCTATTGTAGAATTGTTGGAAAATCTTTTAGAAAAGCATAACCAACTTATTAAATTATTTAACGAATTTATTTATTTTGACGAAAGACAGATTAACAAGAAATATTGTTCATCGCTTAGTTCTTAGATAAATGAAAGTAATGATTATTAAAAATTAAATTAGGTACAATAATTATAAATCGGTGTTAAAAATCAGCATTATCTACCTCATTTAAACATTTTCTACCTAAACATTTTCTATTTGTTGAAGCTTAATTTGAATCATTCTTTACCAATCACTTCCTTAACAATACCGATTATAGTACCTAATAATGTAAAGAAATACAAGAAAGCCACAGCAACGCGTGGCCAGGTCTGCTAGTAAGCTTATATATACGATTTAATGTATATTGATAAAGAAAATACACTAATATAAATTGATATCACTAGATTAATTTACCTTGTAAAATAAAAGAATGAAATATATAAAAGTTAGTCAAATTAAATTTCCAACTTATCTGTGCTCAAAAAAGATAAAAAAATGATATTTATTGAGCGTCCTTTTAAATCGATGCTTGTAGCGCCCTTCTTCCCAGATGGAAGGTGCCAGAAAATGTGTGGGAACAGATTGAATGCTACTGTAATTTAAGTTGAAACAAATTGAACAGGATCCAAAATTGAAATAAATCGATCAGCTCAACTTTTATAGCCTGGAAGATCTTAGCTAATAACTTATTGTACCTGGGAACATTTTTTTTCTAATGCAGTTGACAATCACTTAGACAGTTAACTTTGATGTCTTAAGGCAAGCGCTGCACTGCCGTTTCTCACTTTAGCACTACCCAGGAGGTGCGCGTGACTTGAAGATAAGCTACGGACGCGGAGTAAAAACACCCTCGCAACGCTCTACGATCATGTTAGATCGGGACCAACTGTTTAAAGTGGATTCCGAACCACTACAAACATCCATACCAACACCAGGGATTCAAACCCGAAACCTGCGGTACCAAGCGTCAGAGCGCTAGCCACTCGGCCATTCAGCCCCAGTATTTTTTTTAAATCCAAATGAATTTTTTTTTAATGTTTGCTTATACAATCTTTTGATGTACACATCAAAGCTTAATACAGATCAATTTAGCCATTTATGTTGTTGCAATGCAGCTGGCAATACACAGACAGTTATCGTTATGCCATAAACTACCACTCCTTTAGCACTACCCAGGGGCACGTGTAGCTTGAAGATATGCTATGGACGCGAGTAACATTACCCCCTCACAATACTCTTCTATCCTGTTAGACCGGGACCTACGGTTTAAAGTGGATTCGAACCACAACAAACATCCATGACACTGCCGGAACTCGAGCCCGAAACCTGTGGTACCACTCAGCCATCAGGCCCCTTGGGAATCTTAACAACAAAAAACATTATTAGAAAGTTGATAACGTCTTGATTCATAGAAGTGATTGTTGAAAAAATCTGTTTAAAAACGTAGAATATGTTTTGCAGTCATAGAGCGGGCAACAGGAGGAAAGCTCATTACAAAATGGGAGATGTAATTAATAATTTTGTTAAACTGGTACATTTAATCATTATGCTGTATAATTCAAACTATCAACATGAAGCTTTTTAAATTGTAGAGTTTATAAATTTTTTGTAACAATTACTTTTCAGATTTTTGCGCACCAGCTAAATCCTTTTAACAATCGTGCTAATAATTGCATTACCCATTTATAAAATCATCATCATCAGTGGCGCAACAGCCTCATGGTGCGCCAAGATCGTCTGGCTACAGGCAGATTTCGAGAGAGGATATGTTTCCTTTTTACGGGTAGGGTTCTCCGCCCTACTCCCAACAGTCATATTAGATCGGGACATACGTTTTAAAGGGATTCTGAACCACTACAAATATCCGTCACACCGCAGGGACTCGAACCCGAAACCTGTGGAACCGAGTGCCAGAGCGCTAGTCACTCGGCTATCAGGGCCCTTTTTATAAAATACTTTAAAAAAATGTTTTTTCAACCAGTTGATCAAACTATAAAACATATTCTATGTTTCCAAAAACAATGTACAAACAATTCAATATTTCATGTAACAATAAAACAATTTCAATTCTTTTCCTTCAATTTCTCAATAATATAGTTTAAAAACAGGAACATCATTATCCTGCTAGAAAAGTTTTCAGATTATTTGCGAGGAATTATTCATTGCGTTAATTAATATTAACATATCTAATGAATATTATAATGAACGTAGAGAATTTATTTTTTAGTTATTTTTCTCTAGCTTTTGATAAAATACTGGGGAATTTTTGTCTTTGCTAATGATAATACCATTAATTTGAGATACTAAAAACATAAATTATGGCGAAACACTTAAAAACTATTATAATAAAGTCATACTTTTTTTTAGTATTCAGAATTAAATATTTTTCTTTATTTGAAATGAAATTATAAATCAGAAAATGATCACGATACACTTTTCTAATTAAAAAAAGTTTTATTTATTTTTTGCAATGAAATTGAGTGTTTGAAATTTCGATAAAAATTGCGCTATATTATCAAATATTTAATTAATTGATGATCCTTATTGAATTAAAATACTGTTAAATATATCACATTGTGCGTAACTATAACTGAAATTTTTTATAGAATTTCAATTTCTTTTTCTGAATATTTTATGCTATTTTCAAAAGGTTTGTGGCCAAAATTCATGAAAGACGATTCAATTAAAATGCTTCATTTTAAAAATAAAAACAGTGATTTTTCATAACGAATTAAAGACAAAAAGAAATTGAAATCATTAAATATATTCTTTCTAAGAAACATATACAGTAGAACATCTGGAAGTCGAACTTCAAGGGAGACACCAAATAATTCGAATTATAGTTTTTCGACTTACTCGGGATTTTGTAAGGAAATATTCGACTTGTAGAGGTTTAAATTCTTTCTATTTTGACCTAGAGAGGTAAAATAAATAAAAATTAAGTTACAGAAGTGATAAACATGTTTATTTGCAACTTAAAAGTTATATTATGTACTACAATAAAAAATCAAAATAATTCCGAAATAATTTCAAATGATCGAGTTGTAAAGGTTGTAAAATCAAACATTGCTAATGTTCAAGATACAGAGGTCCAATTTTTTTTTTTCGAGTTACGGAGGGAAAATATATACCAAAATGGCTTTTGGGGATTGAATAATTATTTCGACTTATAGTGGGTTGAAATTTCGTTTAATGGAGGTTTTGGGGCTGCAAGGAAGGCAACACAAATTTTATTCGAGTTTTGGAGGTTTTCGACTTATCGAGGTTCGACTTCAAGAGGTTCTACTGTATTTCCAACCACGGGTGCTCCGTCACGACAGAAGCTGCCCACCCTTCCTCCTTCCATTAGAACACATGGGTTCATGGTCTTAGTCTAAAGGTTGCTGCTAACCAAGTGGGATAAAAAACAACTGCAAACAAGTGCACGTTTCCATGACATTAAACCATGCACGTTCTACCAGCAGATTGGACAGCCGAATACAGAACAAAAACACCAACAATAACTGAATCTCTAGTTGCAGAAATCTGTAACTACAATACGCCATCAGCGAATTCAAGCATTTGTCTACTTATATGATAAATTGCGATCGTTATCGATATATTTCGTCGTTTAATTTCAACATGAAAAGTTTTCAAAATAATCCCCTCCGGACACAATGCAATTATGCCAACCTCAATGCATGCTAAATAATTCCTCAATGCATGCTAAAATGTCATCAGCAGGGATGGTCTTCAAAGCGCGCTCTGAATGTCTTCAATCGACTCAAAACGATGTTCCCGGAGTGGTCTTTTCAGTTTAGGGAATGGCTAGAAGTCACACGTTATGAATACGGTGATTGTGGAATGATATGGGTTTCCTTTTTCGGCGAAAAAGTCACGAAGAATCAATGCAGTGTGAGCTGGTGCATTCAGTGTTTTCGGTACCAATCGAGATTTGATGCGTTTGAGACCCAAAATGGAATTGACCGATCCTTTTGAAATTCCAACATCATCAGCAAGGTTAATTGTATATCGTAGATTTGCAAGCACCAAATTTTTAATTTTTGGACTTGAGCTTCATCGGTTGAGGTTGAAGGTCGACCAGATTTTATACAAGTTCTTTGCTCAATTAATTCAGGCATTTCAAAAATCGCCGGAATCACTTTTTAGCGTCTCACAGAGCAAAGTGTAACTGAAACACTAATGAATATTTTGGTGTCAAATTTCACACAGATGTCAAGGACTGTGCCAGCAACCTAACAAAGAAAAGAAAATGAAATTCCATAAGCCCGACAATTTTAAATTGAAAATTGTTCTTACTTTTTGGTTCTTATTTTTAGTATTTATGTCTTTTATTTTCGTTTTGTGATATGTATTTATAATTTTAATTGTTCCATCTTTTACAGATTCTCAATTTAGTATTATTGTCTAAACGAAATTCGTTTGTAATTTGAGGTTCATATTATTCATAATATTTACATAATTTTATAATTAATAATAAAATAATAAATGTTTTACATATTTTTATATATTACATAAATTTTATATTTAAAGCAAATACTATATAATGAAATAAATTAAAGTGATCTTGAAACAAATCATTTCTGAAAGTAATAATTACACTTGATTCCACAAGCAGGATTCGAACCTAATCATTCCATGGAAACAGACTTCACCACAGGGATGCATGTCAGAGAGTTTAAGGCTTGATAGTTATGCCTGCGCATTTTTTCATATTACATTAATTTATTTTTAATTTTACTTGTTTTAGTGTAGTAAAACTTAAGACGTATACATTTTTTTTCATTGATCAAATTATTTTTGTAGTTTAAAAAATAAACGAACAACTGTAATCATAATTGTACCGTATAATCCAGGTCTATTTTTCATGAATTTAATAATAATTTAATTTTTTAACATTTGTATTACAAGTGAACGCATAGTTCAATTCCGGTTCAAGAGATGGAGCCACTTATTAATTCTAGAAACCTGCATATCAAAATGAAGACCATTTTTTTTCTTTCTATTGTTATCGTTAGAGAAAGGCAGTTTCTTTGTCCGTATTCTATTCCATACACTATTCCAAAACTTTGGCTAAACAGCAGATTACTTTTATAGAGTAAGAAAAAAAAAAAAATACACACGAGAAATAAACCAATTGCAATTTAATGATTCGTTTGGTTTGTCGTTCTACGTTTATCTTGTATACACGAGGGTTAAACAGGACGAGGACCTACAGTTTAAAATGGAGTCCACTCACAAACATCCATGCCCCAAACATCCAGGACTCGAAGCTAAAACCTGTGGTATCAATAGATAGAGCGCTAGTCCAGGGGTGGCCTTGAATATTTTTGCGGCCCGTGAGATTTATATAATTTTTATTTACTTTATAATGGCCAAAGTAGTTACAACCAATGTGTTGAAAAATACATTATGTGTGCATCCATATATTCAATAATGAACTGTCGAAATGATGATAAAAAATTAACTTCCATTTTAAAATAATATTCTTGCGAATATAGGACAGATATAGCCTGTTTTATTTATGAATTTACACTTATGTCCAGTTATAGTACGGTTTAGTACGCAGAATAATTAAATTATATTCTGTGATCTCATGACGTTCGTGCATCTTGGAACATCTAATAAAACAAGATTCACTTAGCAAAATTCACTTTATGTGAATTCAGTGTCTTTCCCTAGATACGCACAGTTGACTGTTAATAGCGGAGCATGCCATTCTCTTAGTTCAAATTGTTAGCGCTTTTGGTTCATCTTACACCTGCGAATCGTTTTTTCTAATATGAAATTGGTCAAACACAAAACACTCCAGCCTAACGGAGCTAACCTGCAACACCCATTAAGTTTGTGCAAATACCCAAATTGATATTGATTTTCAAAAGCTAAGTGAAAGAGTGGAGAAACACATATCGCACTAGTAAAATAATTATTTTTGAATGATTTTATTTTTTTTTTATTTCGTTTATATTTATATACTTTTTATATTTCATTTTTAATGTTATATATTTCTTTACAATGTGCATTTAGTATCATTATTATTATAATACCTATGTTTACATGTAAGAATAATAGTAAACACAATATAATAAATAAGTCATTATGTTTTAATTTTTCACTCCAAAATGTCTATAATGGATCTAAATCTAATATGGGGATATATAATTTTTCATGAGGACCGCGAAGTAACGATGCATTTCCAAACTGGTCCGCAAGATCATTTGGGTGGGCCACCCCTGCGCTAGCCACTTGCCCACCAATTCATGGCCCAAGACATTTTTAGAAATGTGTTCTGTAATGGACAAGTGTAGAAAGTGTAGAAAGTGTAGACTTAAACCACCAAAATATTTTAGAAAATGTAAAGGAACGCGTTCTTGAATCTGATGGAATATCATTGAGATTATCCAATCACGATGGAGGTTAGCATGGAAAATTTCAGCGCTCTTTTGAATAAAGTGAAATTTCATTTGCATAATTTGAAAGTATTTCAGAAATTGAAATAGACATAACATTAAGAGATTGCACTACTGTGATTAGTTTTAAAAGCCGTTCCCACGTTACACAAGAGAATGGTTCACAAAGAGGTCTTTCTGTCTTCAACGCGTTCTCTTCCTTCTTTGAACTGTTTATACCACTTGTAAACATTTCTTCCCCTATAGGAATACTCACCGAATGCCTTCTGCAACATTCTATACGTTTCCTCAAACAAAATTGAATGCAAGTTTATTGCTCAATGAATTCAGACATTTCAAAAATCGCCGGAATCAGTTTTAGCGTCTCACAAAGTCAAACGTAACTAAAACACTAATGAATATTTTGACGTGAAATTTCACACAGGTGTCAAGGACAGTGCCAGCACCCTAAAAAAGAAAAAAATTTAAATTCCATAAGCCCCTAGAATTTTAAACTGAAAATTAGTCTTACTTTTTGAACACAATAGTATCGACATAGCTTTTTTTTTTTATAATCAATCTATCGCAACAAAATTCAGTGTTCATGTATAAAGGCGAAGAAATAGACAAATAGACAAAAACAGCAAATAAATTTAAGAATATTCATTTATTAACAATGGCAAGCATAGACGAATTACAAATTATAATTTCTTACACATATCTTAAGAACATTTTTAGTGAAATATTAAAATATTTCTGTCGTATCTCTCGCAAAAATAAATTAAATATTCATTTAAATTACGTTAATTTCATTCGAAGAATTTTCTCACGTAAATTTCTTCTTTTGTGAGCATTTTTACAAGATCCAACAGCATCAGAAATTCAGGGTGGAGAGTCTTGCGGCAATCGTTGGTCAGAATCTTGAATTTCTCGAGAAACTCAAGACTGGCATCCTTGGCGTCAGATCCACACTTTCTGTAGATTTCACCGACATAACAGTTCATGCTGAGAGCAGGAAATCTAAAGAAAGAAAAGTTATTTTGTGGCTTTCAGTTCAAATTCCATGTCACAGCATTTTTTTTAACTTATGTAAGTGCCATTGCATATTAAACAAGTAATATAAAAAAAAAACATTAAGTCAATTCCTACTTAGATCAACAAAGAAAAATTTTTAGTTTAGTTACTTTTTATTAAATAGTCACAATTAATATAAATTTTTTTCATTTTGTTCCTTCCTTGAGTCAGACTAGAAACCGGAATGAAAAAAAGAAATTTTTTCCAGCAATCTACACGCTTCGCCACTAATAACATGCTTCCCATATAAAACTAAAATTAATTAATAAATTAATATTTGAAAAAGTATATTAACATCAAGTGTCATCCACTACAAGTTTAAAAAATGTATTTGTAGGTGAGTGGATGAATAAAAAATATTTTATTAACGATTGAAGGGAGGTGTGGACTAACAGTAGGAATAGAATAAAAAACTCATATCTCTCATCGTTATAGATTATATTATCTCAAAAAATATAATTTACCTATAATTTAAATTATTTTTCAATTCCTTCTATTAGCTCACACTCTCCCTATATATATCAATCGTTAATAAAATACTTTTTATTCATCCACTCAAGTTCAAATACATGTTTTTGAACTTGTAGTGGATGACACTGGATGTTAATACAGTTTTCAAATGTTAATTCAGTAATTAAATTTAATTAATTAATTCTAGTTTTTTTAGATTTAAGTTGCATATAGATGGCGCCAGATAAACTTAAAAAATGAATGAAAATTATTTATAAAGGACTTTCTGCAATAGAGTGAAAAAAAGTAGGAATTGACTTAATAATTTTTTTTTTTTTTTTAATATTACTTGCTTTGTTTGTTAATGCCCAATACAAATGAACGTTTGCAGTGCTTGAGCTGATAACTTCAAACCTTCAATTTTACAAAAAAAAAAAAAAACCCAAAAAATTACGATATTTTTTTTTGTAATTTGTTTGTTTGTTTAATACGAAGATTAAATGAAGAATAAATGAAGAAAAACAATTAAAATTTTGGTACTGCAATGTCTCCTGTCATTGTAGAATAACTGCGGTAGACTTTTGCAAATATTTTTTTAAAATCGTCTAAATAATTTTAGTAGCGCAGAAATTACAATATCAAAATATTTCCATTTAAAAATCTGCTAATATAACTTTAAATAGATTTCGAATCTTTAAAGAAATCTATATAAAATTACTGGTTGAAAGATCATTAGATTTTGTTTATTTATTGCTGGATTGATATTTATTTTATTATTTTATTCAAATTTCGCATGTAGTTTGATTATTTTTTTATCTCAGTTATCATATGGTGAAGTTGAGATGGTTATTAGTAGATGGATTAAAGAGGAAATAACCTCCAGGGGTGAAATATTTTTTATTAAATATTGATTAAGACAAGACTTATCAGCTAGTATATAATGTTAGAAAATGTTCGATAAAATGACTTTCTATTATTTAAAGGCTTATTTTATCATCGAGCAAAAAAGACGTATTTAATGTTAATTCTTGGAAATTTGGAAGTTTGAAATTTGTCAAGATAGCTTTATTGTTGAAAATCTATATAGCTGTATTTTTGAAAATAAACATATTTATATTAAAGGAATAATTTAACAAGCCACTAATGTGACATCACGACAACTGTAATGTTTTAACAACGAATGATGGGATGGCAGAAGACTTTCCTGTGATCCAATCGATTTTGTATCTGACAGAAGACATTCGTCACAACCAATAGTATGCCCCTAATATTAATACATCAATAGTATATACATCAATAGTGTTGGTGTGATTGATGAATGAAAAGAGGCGATTGATGATGTTGAAAAACTGATGTGGTTAATGTTAATTCTTTCTTTTAACCGATAAAAACTTAAATATAAATTATTTAAAATTTTTCTAAACATCAATCTGCTTAATGTCATTGTGCTATAATAATTCACAATTTTTCTTCAATTTGAAAGTACAACTATACAATGGTTATGCTTTTTCAAGTTAGGTAATCATGAAGTATAGTTTATCGAACAATTAATAAAGGAATTCTACAATGTTACGCTGTTCCATCACTATTTGGAAGCGTCTTTACTACTACTACACCACACACATAACTTTGCCTAGAACTGAGTTGTCCCTTTACAGTTTGGAAATGATGTGGGTAAGAAGAAATCTGAATGGACTCTGGGACGCTCTACGGTCATATGAGACCGGGACCTACGGTTTAAAGTGGATTCGAACCACTACAAACATCCATGATCATCGCCGGAATTCGAAGCCAGTACTTGTGGTACCGAGCACCAGAACGCTCTCGGCCATCAGGCTCCCAGAAGCGACATTAGAGAAGCATCTTGGAATTTGTGTTATCCATAAAAAAAAATCCTAAAACATCAGTGAAAGAGACTTTCCTTTAGACTAGACTAGACTTTTGATTAGACTTTGACTTTAGACTTAATAGACTTTTTTGATATGTAGACAAGAACGTTTACAGCGAGAAGTTATTGGGATTTGACATAGTACCGTTTGTTAAGAAACCTGACATTTTAACAGCCAGATTAATGCAGTTACAGTTTAGTTATGAGTAACAAATTGTATAATTTTTTTGGATAAAAAAATAAGATACTTACAAACATTTTTTAACGTGTCTGAAAGGTGACAAATCCTCACTGCCCAGGTGTTCACGCAGAAGACGAAGGGTGTTGGCCTCTTTCTGTTGACAGTATTGTGCTTCGCCTTCAGAAACCTCTTTCAAGCAAGACAGCTTCTCAACAATGACTATAAATAAAAAATTGTTTCGAAAGCATAAAACAAATGAAATTATTCTTATGAATTAACATTTTTTATAACATCAATGTACCCACACTTCATAATGGGACTTAATTAAAAGAGAATACTTCCTGTTTGTGATGGACGCCACATATTTATAACTTTATTGTACCCCACACTTTATGTTTGTACTTAATTAAAAGAGGATACTTCCTGTTTGTGAAGGCATTTTTTTTATTTAAATTGTGCTTCGCTGAAATCTATCTATCGTGGTACAGTAGCAACTATCTTCCCTGAGAATCTCTCGCCATTTGGCACACTTTGGTGAAAAACATTTTTGACACCAAATACCAATGGTCCTTTTCTATAAACTAACATCTTTTAAGATGAATCGTACTTTTGGATGTATACTTTACCGACACCTTTCGCGAGACGTGTGAAAATAATAGTTTTCAATTAAAGGAACCCAGGTGCTATTTAAGATTTCGAAAATTTCGAAAATTGTAACAAAATTATTTAAAGGGTAGTTTTTGTTCCTTGAGGTAGATTTGTTACATGCTTAACCATCTGCTTCACATGTTTTTTTTTTTTTTTTGTTGTTGTTTCTTAAACTCCCAGTATAATCTTTTATTTATATACTTTTTAAGTACTTTTTAATAACTGTTCCAACTACTAAACATGTGTAGTACAATGCATATTTTATAAATTATACCTTACTCTGATGTTAGAAAAATCAGCGTGTTGTGCTTCGTTTTATGATTCGCGCAGCGGCCAGCCAAAAGCGGTCAAACGGACTGTATAATCTACTTATCAGCAAAATTAATGATTGCTAAACCGTATTGATTGCGTTTGTTCTATTCCCTCCACTCTCCCCTTCTGTAAAACTAATGGAGAAAGAGGGCAAGTAGTAAAAATTTGTTTAACATGGAAAATATTGCCTAAAAACATTCCACCTATTGTTTTTAGCAGTTTTACAGTTCAGCGATAGAGCGAAAGGTATATTGTTCATTATAAAACCCTTAGGAACTACCCCTGGACATTATAAAACTCAAAATTGCTTTTAAAATCGGTAAAGTGCGCATCCATGTTATAAACTAGCATTTTTTGCTTTCAACTAAACCCAAAAGAACAAACTTGGAGTCGCTAGAAATTTTAGAAACTTTTAGGAAACGGAATATTTATCCCTTTTCCATTAAAAGAAATTATTATTCTTAACATGAGTATAAACTTTAAATAAATTTTTCTTAAAATCACGTTTTCATGTAAAATATCATACCATTTACAGGATAACTCAAAATGTGTTTAAGATAAAACCTTCGAACATGGTACAAAAACTTTTTGAATATGCTCATGGAATGAGGTAACATTTTAAATCTACATAATTTTTATTTTTAATAATATTTGCTAAGCTTTCCATAATTGTTAATTTAATGAACTATTTCTTGTATTTTTATACATAATCCTCTCTAGTTTTGCTATTCATGCAAATATGTTAAAGTATAGATAAGTATTTCTGCATATTGTGTTAAAAACATCATAATACATTCACTAAAAAATAACTTCAGAATACAAATGATAAATGTTTAATTTTGTTAATGTTTACTATATTTTTGTTCACGTTTTAATAAAATTTGTTTTTAATGATTAAATTTTTATGGCACTCTTTGAGATCAAAACAGTGTAAAATGCCCACAAGAAAAAGAAAATATAAGAGAAAAAAGAGATCCAGTCTTACAATGCATTAATTAAAAAAAAAGTATTGCTCAAACCTTGTTGATATTGCACATATTTTTACTATGCTTTTATAGAGAATGTCGTAGCATTTAATCACTAAAGTATAAAATCATGCTTCACCTTTGTGAATTTTCGAGCCTGGTCGGCAAACAGCTTTCGTGGTTTCGATGATGTTTCCGATGCTTTCATCCAAGACGTAACCTCTGAACAGGTCAGCATTCAGTGTACCACACTTGTCAACGAATTCCTTGATACAGGGCATGATGTCAGAGAAATAGCTGAAATAATGTAATGAACACAGCAAATTAAGATATTTTCTACGTCTATATTCACACAAAAAAAAATTTACCAATTTCATAAACTAAATCATTTACTGTCGCTCGCTAAAATAGAATTTTTAAAATTATCTGTTGTATAGGGTTAAGATGAAAGGTAATAAATGATTATATTAATTTAAACCAATGACAAAAATGCACCAAAAGTTAATTTGTTTTTGAGACATAACTTTGTATAGATAGTTACTTGAAAGCAAAATACAGCTCGTTTATTGAATATGTATTTAGCGCGTATAGATCAGAGATCTCAAATTTTTTGATCACATAGCCTTAAATATCTATACATATATGTATATGTGTATAGATATTTATGTTTATGTGTGTTTGTATATATATATGCATTCGTGTGCATGTAATAATTAATCAAGTTATTTATTATTTATTTAATTTAAAAATATACCTTAATTTAAATTAAATTGCAACTTTGCATTTCTTATTAGAATTGAATATGAACAATGTTATTGCATTTGTTTAATACTGTTGGGGAAATTTGGTTTGAGGCATTCTTGTTAATATTATTCGAAGATATCTTTCCTTTACGTGAGCCTGCATCTTTGGTGCAATCAAAGTATCAATAGCATGCGCACCCCAATTTGGCGACCACTGGTACAGATAATAAATTTTTGTGCACATGCACCTTTATCTTAGTGCATCTTTGGCAAGATAAAGACGTCGGTTGATGTATTCAGATGTATTGTCCAAAAATAATTTATTCACCATCGCCAAAGTATGACAAGTGCCATTCCATGCTCAATGCCCGAAAGCTTGGAACATGCTATAAGGTGAAAGGAAGTTGTTTTTATTGTTAAGGGAAGACAGAATGTAAATGTTTCAATGGTTTGATGTTAAATGAAGGGAAGAGGAATGTCATGGGCGTGGTCTTATCCTACTTAATAGCCGGAAATTGCATTTTTATTTTCATCTTTGTACTAGAAGTCTTTTCATGGCAATCGAACTTCGACTCCAAACATGTTGTTGCCAAATACCAAACATCAAAGTATAGTTTTACCACGAGGGAATAGAAATATCGATGCTTCATTACGAACGGCCTTGACGAATGGTTGAATTGTGTTGAATTGTAGTGCATTGTCTTTACATGCTGTAACATTGAATACTTTAATTGAAGTATATTTACATATTAAGTTTCCTTTGGAGATAGCCCATGCGTATAGAACAGCCACATTATTGATAAATTGGATGACTATTTTAACCACACTATAATCCTAATGCCCTAATCACAGTTAAACACACTATAATCTTAGTGCATTTAACCACATTTTATCCACACTATAATCTTAATGCATTTAAGCACATTTTTAACCACACCATAATCTTAATGCATTTAAACCCACTAAAATTTTATCCACACTATAATCTTAATGCATTTAACCCCACTAAAATTTTAATGCATTTAACCACATTTTAACCACACTATAATCTTAATGCATTTAACCCCACTAAAATTTTAAGCACACTACAATTTTTATGCGTTTAAGCACACTACAATCTTAATGCATTTAACCACACAACAATCCTAATGGTTTTTAAACACACTACAAACTTAACGCATTTAACAACACTATAATCTACTTCTAATCTTAATGGTGACAAGAGCATATTTCAAGAAATTAATTGCATTCAATTAACGTACCCACAAACATTCTTGAGTCCTTCAGCAGTTTCGGGAACTTCCTGGGGTGTGGGGTACCTAGAGGTACACACTTCAGAACACTTACGCTGGCATGCATCCTCTGAAATGTTCAAAATGGTTTGAAATAAATTTAAATTTTGAAAACATGACAAATAAATGATTTTTTTCGCACATTTTTGTCTTAGAGACCTTAAAACTTTTCGAAATCTTTACAGTATCAATGTATTCTAAAACAATACCATAGTTCTAAGCTATTCTAAATATAACAAAATTCGACAGCAAATGTTAAAGAGACCAATAAATTTTAATTTTTTATTTATGAAAAATGTCTTAAGAGACTATATTACAAAAGTAGCATATTATTTAACGGAAAGTATAGACGATAACAAAAGGGATTTTAATTTCTTAGTTATAATTTGCTTCTGGTGAAGTTGTTAAAATAAAAGTACCATTTTTATAGATATTCAAGACTGACATTGATGCAGTAAATAATTATGTGCAAACTACTGCCAAAGAACTGATTAAAACCACACGTGGTATATAATGGCTGTTTTAATTCCCAAATTTAACACATTGGCGACATTAATACAGTTAATACATGAAAATTAATACATGGCGCGCAAAAAAAATGTCTTCTGTATTGCTATCCATTAAACAAGTATCTGAGGTGGCATCGTTTAAAAATTTTAAGACATTGTGAACATTTATCTTTAAAAGTGTTAGAAATATAAATTCAATGAAAATATCATTTATACTCCTCAGATACTAATGTGTCCAAAACGTAACACCAAGTTTCAATTTAAAATTCCCGGGGCTTATGGAATTTTAATTTTTTTTTCTTTTTTAGGTTGCTGGCACAGTCCTTGACATCTGAAGGCATTGACATCATCCCTGACATTTTTGAAATGCCTGAATTAATTGAGCAAAGAACATGCATTAAATTTTGTTTGTGGAATGAATATTCGTGTGCGGAAACTTACAGATTGTTGCAGAAGGCATTCGGTGAACAAACTATATAGGAAAGAAATGTTTACAAGTGGCTTACACAGTTCAAAAAAAGGCAGAGAACGCGTTGCGTTGAAGACGAAGAGCCCCTGGTCGACCATCAACCTCAACCGACGAAGCTCACGTCCAAAGATTTGGTGCTTGTAAACCGTCGATTTACAATTTGAGACCTTACTGATGATGTTGGAATTTCAAAACGATCTGTCAATTCCATTTCAAAAGATGTTTTGGTCCTCAAACGCGTCAATTCACGATTGGTACCTGGTAAAACACTGAATGCACCAGCTCACACTGCATTGATTCTTCATGAATTTTTTTCTCCAAAAATGAAACCCATATCGTTCCACAAACCACCGTATTCACACCGTGCGACTTCAGGCTATTCCCTAAACTCAAAAGATCACTCCAGAGACACCGTTTTGAGTCGATTGAAGAGATTCAACGTGAATCACCACAGGCTTTGAAGGCCGTCCCTGCCGATAACTTTTTAGCATGCAGTGAGGGTTGGAAACAAAGTTGTCATAAGTGCATTGTGCCTGGATGGGATAACTTTTGAAGTCGATGAAATAAATTTGGCAGAATAAATAAAGAGTTTTTGAAAAAAAGTGGTCTTACTTTTTGGTACAGTAGTATGATGGTTCTTTTAATTCCCAAATTTGACACTTTAGCTACATTAATACAATTAATACATGAAAATAGCAGAAATAGCTGAAATAATTCATCTACATTGCTATCTATTAAATAAGTATCTGAGTTGACATCGTTTAAAAATTTTTGAAAAACATTGGAACATTTTTCTGAAACACAATTTCAATGAAGATATCATTTACACTCCCCCTGATACATTCTGATCGATTTACAACACCTATGAGCAACTTCATTAAAGAATTTCGATACTTTTTTAACTTGCACGAGATTTCAGAACCTTCGAATGAAAGAAGGGAACCTAAATCAAGAACCAGTTTAAAAGAATTACATGTGATTATTGACAATTCTTTTGAGAATTTAGTTTTTAGAGTTATATTATGTATTGTTTATTAAATTTGATATTTAGTATTCAATACTTGATTTAATACGATCTGTTGAAGGATGAAAACGAAGCTCTTGGCTTACTGTCCTTGATTATTGAAAGCACTGCCTTTGGTCAATGCCCATTGAATTGCTATGCTTTATTTATTTATTATTTTTTATTAAAAATAATATAAAAATTAAAAAAAATTAAATATAATAGGAACATATAAGAATATATTCCAAAAGGAAAATAGAAATTATAATTAAAACAACGATATCAATAAATTTATCAAACTAATAGATTTTTGTTTCTAATTAAAAGGTTGCATTGTTATTAGCATTTATGACTTTTGAATTAATTAAAAATATAAACAGCGAAAAGTTATTATATATGCCCAAATGCTGTCTTTTTTTTTTTAATTTTAAATAATTATATATTTAAAATTATCTTTAATATAATTATTTTTCTTTTTCATTGATAAATGTCATTTTATATATTTCAGAAAAATAAAAGAGTCTGCAAAATAAATTTTTGAATGCAAATTAATACAGAAAATCATTTTAAAAATAACTTCAATAATAATAGTATAATTTTACATAATATCTTTGTACGTTCTTTTAAAATTATATTTTTAAAATTATTTAACTTCAAATAATCAGGCTGTTATTATCATTTAATAATTTTATTATTAAAAGTCGACATTAGAGTAAACCAGATCTCACACAATCATAATCTCCCACAATCATAATAATAAAGCTGTTATTATCATTCATTATCATTCAAAAGTATAATACTAAAAGTATACGTTGGAAAAAAATAAATCTCATACATCTTTGAATCTCATACATCTTCGTAAAATATGATATAGAATTAATTTAACAGTGAATCGTTGTTCTGAAAGTTTTGAAATAATTAAATTTGATTTCTCATTCCAACTACCTCTTCAAGAAGAATAAATTGAAAGTTAATTTTTTAAACAAGAAATTATGATCTTTTGCACTATTGTGGATTCGTGGCCTTTGTATTTCTTTTAAGTTTGCCCTGAACGACAATATTGAATATGAAGGTGAATTTTAAGAATATGTGCCTGGCACTAGCGTGTGAAACCTCAGAAGAAATTTTATACTCTCAAGAGCCAAAATATTATGACCACCCCTACATTTTGCAATGAACTCGACTGGATGACGTGGAAGGCACGTGATCAGGTGGAAGTGGTATTTAACTGCTGCTGGATATATATATACACTCAAGAGCCAAAACATTATGACCACCTATCAATAACGAGTTGGCCCACCTTTGGCGCGCAACACAGCTTCAACCCGCCTCGGCATGGATTAATACCACCACTTAATGCCAGTTAAATACCACTTCCACCTGATCACGTGCCTTCCACGTCATCCAGGCAAGATCATTGCAAAATGTAGGGGTGGTCATAATGTTTTGGCTCTTGAGTGTACTTCATTTTGGCACTTTAGCTGATGATGCCATAGGCTTATAGAAGTTGTCCCAATTGCTATCAAATCACTTTGTTTTTGAAAACAGTTGCTGAAATGGATGTCATCATAGCATTTGACCCTGAGCCAATCTGCTGGGTAGTTGCTCATTTTATCAGGCCAAAAGTGGAGATGTTAATGTAACTTATAACGTTAAAAATCTTACAATTTCATCAATCATCGTGAAATTACTTGCTGCTCATGATTTTAAAAAATTATTCATAATTATATTTTTTATTTAAAATAAAGAATTGAATATCCTTTTCTGAGAGAAATATAAATGCATTTAATGGTTTCTAACTGTTCGTCTTAAGTTTTGGTGGAAAATATATTAGAATGACATTTTTTTTTAAACTTAAATATTTTGAAGTACAAGAATTATAAATTTGACAACAAAAATTAAATTTTCATTTTTAATGTAAATTTAAATTCATATAACATTCATTCATTGATTGACAAATTCATATAACAAATACTTCGTCAAATTCATGTAAAGAAATAAGTTATTTAAATTTTTAAAAATGAATAGTTCATTTTAGAAATAGAAACTTTGAAAACAAATATTTTTTACCCTAAAAATTCATCAAATTATTTCAATGTCATGATAAAACAATGACGCAAAAACTTTTACCATAGCATTGAAATAATTACCTTTATAATTACCTTATTACTTTTATAATTTTCAATAAAATAATTAAGAATTTCATATTAACACTTTAATATAAAAGGGAATGTTATCAAAATTGGGAATTACTATCAAAATTGAATGTTAACAAAAAATTAAGAATATCATATTGACATTTTAATATAAAAATGAAATACTATAAATTTGATATTTATCATATTGATATTTTAAAAAAAGGGAATGTTATCAAAATTGAAGTTAATTAAGAATATCATATTGACACTCCAATATATAAAAAGGGAACGTTATCAAACATATAAAAACAATTTTTCAAATTGTACAGAACCCAAAGGTGGTATAAAAAAAAAAAAGAACCATTGTTAGCAATAAAAAATTATTAAAAAGTAATTGAATGATGCACATAATCATTAGTATCATAACTTAGATGATAAATTTCTTAGTAATGAAATTCTAACTAAAATAGCTTTCTAAGTAAATTTAATTTTCAGTAAGCGATACTACTTACCTCATACGATAACAATACATTTGTTAAATACATTATATCTTATCAATTAATTGCAAATTATTTTTAATATCAGATTGTATGAAAATTTCATGGAATAATTTAAAAATATGTTGCTGTTGTTACTTATCCCACTTGGTAGATATCCAATCTAGACCAAGCCCACGAACCAACATGGACTCATGGTTGAAGAAGCAACTTCTGTTGTGAAGGAGCACCCGTAGGTAGAAGTCTGACTTTGGCTACATGATGCTCTTACAGTCATATGAGACCGGCTAAAAATGGATTCCGAACATCCATGACACCTCCGGGACTCGAACCCGAAACCTGTGGTGCCGAGTGCCAGAGTGCTAGCCACTCGACCATTCAGGTCCATTTAAATGTATGATTAATATTAGAATTACAGACAAAGCTAATGCTAATAAACAAGGTTTACAAAGATTTTATTCCGAATTTGACTATAAACAAGTAAGTTTCAAGTCAATTCCTACTTTTTTTTTACTCTACTGCAGAAAGTCTTTTATAAATAATTTTCATTCATTTTTTTAAGTTTATCTGGCGCCATCTATTGGTAGATATACACAACTTAAATCTAAAAAACTAAAATTAATTATTTAAATTTAATTACTGAATTAATATTTGAAAAAACTGTATTAACATCCTGTGCCATCCACTACAAGCTAAAAAAATGTATTTGAACTTGAGTGGATGAATGAAAAATATTTTATGAACGATTGAAAATTTGATCAAGATATATATAGGGAGAGTGTGAGCTAATAGAAGGAATTGAACTAGATCATAACTTGTTTACATATTAATTATTTGAAAAATAAATTTCACTTAATATTTGTATTTTCATCAAAAGCCTTACCTGGTAAGGCAAAAGCTACACCCACGACACACAAAATGATCAGGAACTTCATGATGCTCTTATCTGCTGGAAAAAACAGTAATTTTTGAAAAAAAGAATTAATATTTATATGGAAACGATATCAGAAATGTTCAGAAGATATCTAAGATATATAAGATATCTGAGTGCAATATCATTACACTTTAAGAACTGACATGTGTTTTAAACAGATTTGATTGAATTATATCTGAAACACATTGAGTTTCTTCAGTGGAGATTTTATTATTTAGATAAGAATAAAAAAAAAAAAAAATTTCACCTGATTAAAATGATTGTGAGAAATCAGCATTTTTGTAGCCTTTTTTTATGTAATAAGATAAAAAACTTAAAAAAAAAAAAAAAAAAAAAAAAAAAAAAACTCAAAATTAAGAATTGGTTTTATAAGAAATACTAATTTTGTATTTAGAAAATTATTAAAAAAGTTATTTAAAATTTTGTTTATATATTTTGAATACATAAAAGTAAAAACAACTCAATATCTCATTTTAATGAAAGTTGATTTTTACAAAGCTTGTTCTCGTACAATTATCTTATCTCACATTATTCAATTCCTACTATTAGCTCACACTCTCCGTATATATATATCTTGTTCAAATTTTTAATCGTTAATAAAATACTTTTCATTCATCCACTCAAGTTCGAATACATTTTTTTTGAACTTGTAATGGAGACACTGGATGTTAATACAGTTTTTACAAATATTAATTCATTAATTAAATTTAATTCATTAATTAAATTTAATTCATTAATTTAGTTTTTCTAGATTTAAGTTGCATGTATCTAATAATAGATGGCTTCCAGATGTAAGAGGAAAATTTCAACTTTATTTGTAAAGGACTTTTCTGCAATATAGTGAAAAAAAGTAGGAATTGACTTTTTTACTATTTTAGAACGAGAACACCATTTTGTTCTTGCTTTGCCATTTTTTTCTTTTTTTCTTGCTACTTGTACGTCTATAAATGTGTTTTATGAAAAAAAAAAAATAATTAGAATTTTGTTATTAAAAGTTGTGTTCTGAGTAAAATTTTTTCACATTATCAGTTTATTTGTCTTGAATTTATGCGTGGTAATTCAATAACCTTTTAAATTTATATGCGGAAACATAATTAGTGCTTTAAAATCATTGACATTTACTTGACAGCCGCGGTCTATAATTTGAAAAACCATTGAAATATAATATACATTAAGAATAAGAATTCATGTAATAAGAATTTTACAATGATTTTTTTTATTACAAATTTATGGACAGCTTTCTATGCGTTTGCGCAAACAAAATTCAAGGCAAGTTCTTTTTGCTCAATTAATTCAGACATCAGCTTTTTACGGAATCAGCTTCATCGTCTCACAAAGCCAAGCGTCACTCAAAACACTAATGAATGTCACACAGATGTCAAGGACAGTGCCAGCAACATGAAAAAAAAAAAAAAAAAAATGAAATTCCATAAGTCCTGGAATTTTAAATTTAAAATTGGTCTTACTTTTTTGGACACAGTAGTATATGAACCACTTGGTGATTTATACACAACTTTCTTCCTTTCAACCGCTCAGAACTTTTGGTGTCATGATATGCAGGTTAACTTTAAAATATATCAAAACCTGAGATCCATAATGTCTCTTTTGAAATAAAGAATAATTCTTAGTTATATGAGGCTAAGTAAATTTATATAATAGAACTACACTAACTACAAAACAGTGTAACTGCCGTGTATATATGGGTATACATCATGTCAATATGAGCAATATCTACTTATAGATATTTTTTTTCAATTCTTTCTATATATCTACCTATATATATCTTGTTCAAATTTTCAATCGTTCATAAAATACTTTTTAATTCAACCACTCAAGTTCAAATACATTTTTTGAACTCGTAGTGGATGACACTGGACGTTAATACAGTTTTTTCAAATATTTAGTCAGTAATTAAATTTAATTAAATAATTTTAGTTTTTTTTTAGATTTAAGTTGCATATATCTACCAGTAGATGGCGCCAGATAAACTTAAAAAAATGAATGGAAATTATTTATAAAGTATTTTCTGTAATATAGTGAAAAAAAGTAGGAATTGACTTTAATTTTTTTTTTTTTTTTTTTTGTATTACTTGTTTTGATTAAGGTAAAAATTTTCTATAATTATTGTATAATTCATATGATGTATTTATGCTATATTCCATGCTCGTTCGTTGGAAGGGGGGTGTTGATAGTCAACTGACCCGTTTCCGGTGGGTGCATGGGAATCATATGTTCAACGGGATGACCCGTTTCCAAGACTTTTAAGACTCTTGTTATCTGTGCTTGAATATTTATGGATGGCGTGCTTTTATCGAACGGAAATAAATTTTTGATTTGGTGTAGGGCAGGAATGATTTGGTGTAGGGGCAGGAAGATTCTATCCGGCCCGCGGATAGAATTTTAATTTTGCCGGTAAGAGAGGCAAATTAAAAGAAATATATATTTATATATTATAAATCCATCTCTTTTTCTGCTTTGATTAAATATTTTTTTTTTCCTTCCTTTTTCAAAGGACTGATGATCTTTTCAATTTCTCTACTTTTTTTTCCACAAAACATAAATCGACGGAAATAACAAATCAAAGTAGCTAAATATGCCAAAGCTAGATTTGCCTAAGCCAAGCTAAATATGCCAAACATAGAGTTTTACAAATCATTATCAAAAGTAAGTTTCCCAAATTTAATATCTCAAGCCCAGAAAATCAGTGCTACATTTGCTTCATCTTATATATATGTGAACAAATGTTTTTAGCTATGAACATTAGAAAGAATTATTTCAGAAGTAGGCTGACAGATTAGCCTTTAGCCTCGTTCCTTAGAATCAGTACATCTTACTTCGAACAATTTCATTCTCAATTTCATTTCAATTATCTCAATTTCATTCCTCTCATTAAGATACTTAAGTTGTAATACTTGTATATTGTTTTTAAAATTTTAGAAAAATTTATCTTGGCCCGCTAAACCTTTTTTCGATTTTTGGTCCGTGACCGAAAAAGTTTGCCCATCCCTGGTGTAGGGAGTCGCTACCCCCCACTGAAAAAGACCTAAAAAAAGGGATGTAAGAGACATCGGAAGGAGAATTAGATAAATATTAGAAGGGCCACTTTTTAAGTTCATGGGAACACTTTGATTTTATTTAAAAGCACTGTACACAAGGCAGATACAGAACTCTGGTTTATTATAAACTAACTATCATTATTTATAAAAATGAAAATTAAAGATTTAAATTTGATTCACAAATGCACGATTAAATCACAAGTACAGTTCACCCAAGGTCGGAGATTTTCAGAGTCTATGTCGAATCTAAAACAATGGTAGACCTTAACTATCACACGGCATGATACATAAAGCCACAATGAACTCATTTTGGAAACAGGCGGAGTATCCAGCCTATTTAGTCACTTCTGGTCGAGTCTTCGCAGAACACTTTCTCCTCTTCACCAAAAACCTCCTTTTTAGACAATCCTCCCTCACTTCTCATTAGAGTATACATTTTCAGCTCGTGGTCTATCACCAATCACGATGGAACAACTTATGATGTAGTTCATATTCCATGTGTAATTGTTTCGACCAGTGAAAGACATTCGCTAGTTTCCTAAGTCTCCTTATACATAATATCGAATATCTGCTATCATATTTGAGTGACAGGTTGCTCTCATGAGTACAAAACACTAATGGCATGTAATATAACTACCCACAATATTTTCTTGGTTCTGTCAAAGTTGAGTGTGTGTGGGGGGTATTATTATATACTTGTCAAATAACATACATTCCTCTCTTCTGGGAATGAAATACCAAAATGTGAGAAAAACTATTCTTCAGAAAAAATGCTACGTTATCTCGGGGAAGTTCAGCTTTATATACAATATAAGCGAATGCAAATGCATATATGTTTTTGTGTGTAGCTGGAGTATAAAGTCTAGCTACACACAAAAACATATATGCATAAAAATGAGTCAAAATAAAAAAAATGGTTTAATTTATTAGTTTTGCTTGGCGTCGCGATATGCAATGATCTAATACAGGGGTGGTCAACCCAAATGATCTTGCGGGCCACTTTGAAATGCATCCTAACTCCGCGGGCGGCATATAAAATTATACATCCCCGTATTAGATTTAGACCCACGGTGCACATTTTTTAATGAGTTATTAATTTTGTGTTTAGTATAATTCTTACATGTAAACATAGATAATCTAATAATAATGATACTAAACGCACATTGCAAAGAAATATATATCGCTAAAAATGAAATATAAAATGTATATAAATATAAACAAAATTTCTAAAAATGAAATTGTTAAAAAATATTTACTTTACTAGTGCGATATTTGTTTCTGCGCTCTTTCACTTTCCCTTGCAAATCGATCTCAGTTTGGGTATTTGCACATCGTAATGGGTGTTGCAGGTTAGCGTCCGTTAGGTTTAAGCATGTCTTGAATTGTTCAATTTCATTTTAGAAAAAAAAAATGATTGGTGGGTGCAAGTTGAACCAAAAGCGTTAACAATTTCAACTAATAGTCTGGTTTTCTCTGCTATTAATAATCAACTGTGTGTCACTGAGGTCACTTAAAGTGAAACATAGAACCTGTTATATTAGATGTTCCAAGATGCGCGCATAAGTAGTAGCAGAGTAGAGTAGTGTGAGTAGTGACATTTGAACGAATTGGTTAAGATGGAGTTAGCAGTTTCTTTTAAAATTTGGGCCAAAAATCTCGAAATATGATCTAGTGTATCCCAAAATTAGTGTGTAAACATTAAAATAAAAAGTGTAGGAAATTTAATCTTCTTTAAAACGTATATTCGAATTATCTCTAAAGTTACTATTTTTTGAGAAGTTTCGAAATCATCAAAAAGAATGGTAGAAATATCTATCTAGCTATCTATCTCTTATATATATTTATTTATTTGTTTATAACTGGTGTATATATGTACATATATTTATGTAACCCCATATTTAAGTCTCTTTCCCTTATGCCTGACTATTGACTAAACGAATTAAATAAGTGATTTTATTTTCTAATTAAAGTTATTATATTACAATTTATCCTTGTAACTAGACATTTGTTAAGAAAATTTCGTTAAATACCCTCAGTTTGTTCCATGAATTGTAGGAAAATGTATGTGAATGAAGAGAAAACTCCACACTCTGTACAAAGAAAACTCCACACTCTGTACAAAAGAAAACTCAAACTCTCCTGTTGCATTTATTTCCAAACATTACTTTTTCCAGTGAATTATTAATTTTTGTGGGGAAACAATATTAGCACTTTTGAAGGACATCTTGGTTCAGGTGCGTAAGTTTAATCTTACTATACATTCGGAATTAACGTGTGTTTTCGAAGGACATTATCAGATTCATGTTGATATAATCAGCTCTTTTTTTTTATTTAGATAAGAATAAAAAAAAAATTGCAATTTATTTTATCATAGAAAAATCTGTTCTTTATTCAACTCGGTATTTTTTTTTAATATTTTTTTTTTTATCTTATTATTTCAGCAGATGTTAAGAAATTAATTTCTTACGTCGTTACCGTTAAGGCTATCTTAAGTTTATAGAAGAAAGACTTTTTTTGCGGATCCGCGTTGTTGTCCGTCTGCCATAGCTCTTTTAAATGAACGCCGCGAATGCAGAGATCTCGAAATTCGCATTCCATTTATTCTTCTTCAAGTCTTAAGGCATCTTTCCTCCCACCTGGCGTGTCTTTACTATAAAGACACTGGAACTGTGCAATTACATATGTCGATATTTCAATAGCTTAGAAACATAATAACATGTGCGAGTCCGTTTAGGGATCAGCCGCCAAGTCTAACATCTGTATAATAAATCGCCTCCAAAACAAAATACTTCGTATGATCATAAATGCCTCTTGGTTCTTTCGAAATAATGACATACATTCTTCGCTTAATATTCCACTCTTCCAATTTCATTCACAAACTCGCTCAAAATTTTTATTCCAATCTCCCAAACATTAATAACGATTTGATCAAAAGACTGCCTGATTACGATATTGAAAATCCTAAAAATGCAAAACGCCCGCGAACTGCACGCACTCTTAATTAATGCTGCTTCCTGATTTTTGACTTGTTTGTTGTCCACCAGCTAGTCTGTATTTAGAAAACGCTCTCTTATTTCTTCACCGTACAAAGCACTGACCACTTTGTTTCACTGCCTACGCCAAACTCGTTCGCCTAACTGAGCAATTTTTCATTTCGCTTTTTTCTTTATTACCATTATTATTACTATTTTTTATTTTTATGTTAAACCATTATTGTATCATAATTTCTTTCATTTTCTTTTTTTAAATCTATTTGGGCAAGCTTCCGAATAGTCTTCACCGTACTTTTTGTCGCAAAGCATTTCTTCATCGTCTTTGTACTGAAACAAGATAGAAGCTAGCGGCTGCTTGCGCAGCCAAGTTGCTTTGCAACATGCCAAATCAGCAGCAACTTAGAAACATAACGTGCTAACCACCAGGCAAATTACAAAGAATGTATCACTTATTTCTTGTTCTATGGACCGGAGTTGCTTGGTGGATAACAAGGATGTTCGGTTAGAACAAGAGAAAATAAATAATGCCTATATGCAAAAACATGTAACGTAAATATGCATAAATATCTAAACATGTAACATAAATATGTATAAATATCTAAACATGCAATTAGAATAAATATTCTAACATGCCTATATGCATAAACACATCCACATACCCTTGCATGCCCACACGGTCACATGCGCATACATGTGTGCACGAACATGCGCATGCATGTTCAAGTACACATTGACATGAACATACATACGCATGCGCATGCATAGGCATACAAACGCGCATGCATATTAATATATAAATACACATGAACACACATATGTGCGTACATATACATGTACACATGCCCTTGAACATAATATGTGTATACATATAAACATGTACATACGTGTACATGCACATATGTTCACATGCTCATACGTGCACAAGCACACATATACATACATACGTACACACATATACATTCTCATTCACACGTGCACACAGACACATATATACATATACAAACATACTTAAAATGCACGAATCCAGATACATACGCACGTACATAAACATAGGAATAAACAACAAAGAAACGCACATTATCAAGGGCGTACATACACAGTCACGAACATACATAGACACGCACAAACTTATATACTTGAGAACAAACAAACAAGCATGTATATATATACAGTGGATAAAAAAGTATTGGCAATTGCCTATAAATGATCATATTTTTGCTAACAAAGTATGTTTACAAATTTTATTTTAACATAGCGATTACAGAAGGAGAAAAGACAAATAAATATAACGAAGTTTTCATTTAAATATTTTTTTAGTCAAAATCTACGAGAAAATCCAAAATTTACATGATAAAAAAAAATATTGGCAAAATTATGAAAATGACAAAATTATGAGCGAAAACAAAATCAGTATATGTTTAGTACTTTGTATGCATATCTTCTGCATCTATAACAGCTTGTAATCTATTTACCATAGAGGAAACTAAGGTCTTTGTTGTATTGTTGGGAATTTTGTGCCACTCTTGCAAGAGTAAACGTTTGAGGTCGTCTTTACTTGAAATTTTATGTTTCCTGATTTCTAGATCCAGCAGGTGCCATAAATTTTCAATTGGATTGATGGCAGACGATCGAGGTGGGGTTTTTAATTGGCGAGGAGCATTGTAGAGTAGCCATTCACGGGTGAGATTCGCTATATGCTTGGGGTCATTGTCGTTGAAAAACGAATGATGTTCCCAAGACAAGATTTTGGGAATTGATTTTTAAATTATGGCTCAAAATGTCAATGTATGTACGTGCTGTCATAATACCATCAATAAAATTCAGGTTGCCAATTCCATTAGCTGCCATACAGCCCCAAACTAAGACGCTGCCTCCACCAAGATTTTTACAGTAGCAGTTAAATGTTGCTTTTCCAATTCAGTATTTGGCCTCCTCCACTCATATCGTAGTTCAACATTGCCGAAAATGTTAAACTTTAATTCGTCGGAAAAAATAACTGTGTTCCAAAACTCTTCAGATAAATCAAAGTGGGATTTTTCGAAATCCAACCTCTTTCTCCTCTTTATTTCCGAGATGAATGGTTTCTTTCTACACTCATGTCCATAAATTAAGGATAATGAAGTTCAGGCAAAGACAGAGACAGAAGCAAAAACAAATTTGACTTTTTGTAAAGTCTATTTATTAAACAAAAGGTAAAGAGCAAAGAAGATGCTATATGTTTGACATAATTAATAAAAATTGAGATTTTTACTCCCTGGAGCAAATTTCAAAAAACTTATTTACAAAAAACGGTATAACATGGTTAGTATGATGGTTAATATGGAGTATGTCTCCCGGACGATGCAATACAGGCCTTACAACGCCTAGGCATGCCTGAGTATCAAATTATCAATCTGATCTTGGGGAATATTATACCACTCATCAAGCAATGCCCTCCGAAGTTCCGGTTGATAGGTGGGAGGGGGTTGACGGGCTTCAATTCGTCGACCAAGCATATCCCACACATGCTCTATTGATTCAAGTCCGGTGAGTATGCTGGCCAATCCATACGGGTGATATCCTCCAATTGAAGGCATTCGTCTACAATGTTTGCACGGTGAGGACGGGCGTTGTCATCCATAAACAGAAATTCAGCACCCATGGCGCCCCGAAACAAACGTACATGTTGTTCCAGAATGACATCCCGATAGATGTGGCCTGTCATCGTTACACTCTGAACATGCAGGGTCAGTTCTGGAACCAAGAATAATTCCTCCTCAAAGGAGCCATCCTGCACCACCGTAACGATGTCGTTCAATGGTGTTCTCTTGGTGGTAACGGGTACCTGGCGCTCTCCATATGAAAATCCGGCGAGAATCAGACTGCAAACTAAACCTGGACTCGTCGGAAAACATCACACAAGACCACTGTTGCGGTGTCCACATGCATGCTCTCTACTCCAGGTTAATCGCATGCGACAGTGAGTTGCGGTAAGTGGAACACATCTGACAGGCCTACGAGCATATAGACCAATGCCCTAAGCGTCTGTACACGGTCTGCCTTGAAACTGTCGTACCGGTAGCTGAAGAGAGCAGACGAGACAGGTCTGATGCTGTGCTCCGTCTGTTTCTTTTGGCAGTAACTGCTAAATACCGGTCCTCATTCGACGTTGTAACTCGGGGGCGACCTGTGCTGTAACATCTACTCACATTACCATCATATTGGAATCGTTGCTAAAGCCTGGAGATGACACTCTGGGCGATTCCAAGTTCCTCGGATACTTCCAGCTGGGTACGTCCACATTCCAGTCGTCCGATAATTCTACCACGTAAAAAATCATCCAAATGCTTCCTTTGTGCCATAACTATGCGGTTACTGCACTGAAAGGCTTTTAAAGCACTTGTGAACAATTTTACTTCTTTGCCACCAGTCCTTATATACCCCTCTCTTACACTCCCGTCATTGTGGCGTACTATCCGCGCCATCTGGTGGTTTCCTGTAATTTGCATATTCTTCTTTAAGATGTGTGAGATAATTCTACAGGTGAAATTTTTATTTTAGAATTCAATTTCTGTGTGATTCTTAATTATCTTTAATTTATGGACATGAGTGTAGCTGCCCTTCCATAATAACTTCTCTCGTGTAAAACATTCCGTACAGTCTGTACGCTGAAAATCTTTTGCGAAGTGAAAGCAACATCTCTAGCTATCTGGGTTACACTTATTTTAGGGTTTTTTTAACCTTGTTAATAATGACACGTTCTTCTCTTGTAGAAAATATTCGAGATCGTCCACTTCTAGTCTTATTTTCCGTTGATCCTGTTTCCTTGAACTTTTTAACAACGCTTCTGACAGTAAATAAACATATATTGAACTGCACTCCTATAGTACGATAAGTTAAACCTTCATTTCTGAGCATAATAATCGTGTTTTTAACACTAACGTCCAACTCCTTCGATTTCGAAATCATTTTACTGCAGTAATCGCAAAATAATGCATAGACACTTTTGGGTAGTTTTGCAGACTTTATACCGGTAGAGTTTCTTATCAGTCGAAACACGTGACTTCAATGTAAAAATTTGCATAGCAGTTAAAACTTTGCCAATACTTTTTTGACATGCAAATTTTCGTTTTTTGAAAGAAAAATCTTAGAAAATGCAAATTAAAATAAAATTTTTACTATTTTTATATATCTAAGATGTCTTGTATTTAATTACGACAACTAAAATTGCATAACATTTTATTTATTTGTCAATATAAATAAATTAAGGCAATTGCCAATACTTTTTTACCCACTGTATACAATCAAAAACATACATACACTGCATTAGTACTAATCTACATGCATGCAAACACACAAACAAACATTTACTCATTTATATTCACTTAGTGTGTGCTTGTGTAAATGTGCGCATGCATACACTCTACCATCTGGCCTACACACATATACAGGGGGTTATGAAAATAATGGAAATTCCATAGATTTATAAAGAATCCTTTATTAGTATGGTGTAGGACACCTTTGGCATGTAATACAGCTTGGATTCGCTTACGAATCGATTCATACAAGTGATGAATAGTGTTTAGAGGAATATTGTACCATTCTTTATGGAGATATTGTGAAAGTTCTGGGAGAGATGCCGGTGGAGGATATCGATTCAGTATTGAACGCTCTAAAATAGACCATAAAGTTTCAATCATATTGAGGTCGGGTGACTGTGCGGGCCAAGGTAGATGTTTAACTGCATCCTCGTGTCCATCAAACCATGATTGGACAATTCCATTGCATGGTAGGGTGCATTATCATCCTGGAAAATTCCATCTCCTATAGGAAACAAAGTTTGCATCATGGGATGGACTAGGTCAGAAAATTTCTCTATACTTCTCTCCAGTAATCCTTAAGGGTTACGATTGGTCCAGCAGAAAATCACGACACGGCTGCCCATATCATTACAGATCCACCACCAATCGGAAGGAGACAATCACATCATACGCTTGTGCAGCTGTCCTCCAAACGTACACCCGTCCTGTTGTAGTGGAAAATGTGAAAGATGATTATTCATATACTTATATATTTCTTTTCTTCCACTTATCAATTGACTAGGTTTTTTGTGCGTGTGACACCACTGTTTTGTCATTAACATCTGTTACATGGCCTCGCGTAAATGCCCTGTTTATAAAGGTATAAAGGTGCTTTCTAACTTAATAATTGACTCTGGAGAATCCAGATGCTGATTGAGCTCTGCGGTCCCTTTTGCTGCAGTTATTCGCTTTTAAGACATCTCAATCCTCTTCAATACCCGTCGGCCTCTTTCACTGAGCTTCTCTTTCTGTCCACTCTTTTGCTTTTGCCGAGCTTGTCTTGCCACGCCGCGTGTATGCTGTTATGACTTTAGACACTGTACCTCTAGAAACGTCTAAAAGTTGGGATGTTTTCGGTTACACTTGCTCCAGCTAGACGGGCTCCTATAATTTGGCCTCTTTGAAAATATGAAAGGTCCAACATTTGACGAGTTTGAAATAAATCCAAGAATTACAGAACTTCAATAAAGCTACCACATACTACCAGAATATATGCATTTCTATTTAAAAAAACCGGTGGCTATTATTATATTTTAATGCTTACGAAGCGCATTCAAACTATCCCTTTTATTCATAGATGCTTCCATTATTTTGGTAAACTCCTGTATACACACAAACAGGCATCATTTATCGACACACGAGTAAACCCACCCTAACCCATAAATAAGTATGTAAATATTTTGGTGAATTTGGTTTAAAGAAAGAATTGTTGAAAATTGTTGTCTTTACGGATGAGAGTCGGTTCTGTACCAGAAGCGATTCTCGACGCGTTTTGATTTGGAGAGAGGTCGGGACCCGGTTTTATCCCAGTAACCTCAAGGAAAGACACCGTTATGGTGGTTCTGGAGTTCTTGTCTGGGGAGGCATTTTGCTGAACGGGCGAACTGAGCTTCACGTTTTCGACAGAGGGTCTGTAACCGGGGATCGCTATTGTGAGGAGGTGCTCCTTCCCCATGTGCGTCTGTTCCGAGGTGCCATTGGCCCAGACTTCATTTTTATGGATGACAATGCACGGCCACATCGGACTCTTGCTGTTGAGGAGCTACTGGAAAGGAAGATATCACTCGAATGGATTGGTCAGCGTACTCCCCAGATTTAAATTCCATCAAACATGTGGGGATGCTTTGGGGAGACACATTGCAGCACGCTTACATCCTCCGGAGAACACCCAACAACTCAAACAGATGCTGATTGAGGAATGGGCACTCCTACCGCAAGAAATGTTGCACCAGCTGGTTCTGAGTATGCGGAGACCGTGAGAAGCAACTATTGTAGTGAGTGGAGGGCATATCCCATATTAAGGAACATCTACTTGTTGTTCTTCCTCTTGGATAGACAATCATAAATCACGATACTATGCGTTCAATAAAGCTTGTTTTTGTTTGATTCCATACCATATGCATTGTATTCCTTTTTCAGCGCCGATGCTTTTCGCCATCCTTTACGTACATAATACTCTCCCTCATTTCTGAATGTCATGTCTCTCAGATGATTTCTCGTGGAGTTATGGCAAAAAACCCACCTGTTGCTTAAGTTTTGCACACCAGTGTATTAAGTCACTTTTATCTTATATATTGCTTAGCTCACATTATTAATAAAGCCAATTGAAAGAGAGCATGCGAGTGAGCGGGAGTAAGCAATTTTTCGTCATTTCGTTTGAGTCGATGCCAAAATTCGTCGACGATTTTGACAAGTGTAATTGATAGAACACAAATTCAGAAAAGCAGCAGTTGACCTTGAGAGTTGGCAGAGCTTAAAAAAGAGATGTGCTATCAGAACAGCTTCACATACCTCACAGAACGGGAAGACAAAACAATTCAGGACTCATTTATGAATTGTTCACGATTTTTAAAGAAATGGATTTGAGCTTACGATGCACATTTCTGTACCTACTCCTTACTTGTGGGGGCTAGTGCGTTTGCTAAAGTTTGTGTGTAACCCGCAGTGCAGCTATTTAGCCAGCTACTTAATTATAAGCGATTTTAGTTACGAGAATGAAATCATAATTGTTAATTTAGATCCCTGAAACTTGTGATTATTTATTTGCAGTAGCTATTCTGTCTATGTCATGAGGAATACAATAATAACGTGGGTATACCACGTTCATGCCCAGACTTGTTTGTGCTTACAGGTGATTACTTCGCTGATTTTTTTGACTTCGAGGAGTGAACTCGAAGATGAACAAGGAATAATTTCTTAATTTGATTAAAAAAATGACCACATTTATAGTTTTACAAGACGAAAATAAATTCCGGTGTACATTTCTTTAAAAAAAATTAGGATTTTAAATTTCAGAGACTTGCGCTATGTGACAATTATTTATTCACCTACTGCAAGGCTAATGAGGAAGTATGGAGCATTTTAGTATCGAAGCTATTTAGTCATCCAAATAAAATGAGTCCACTGCGTGAGAAGTCTTAATGTCCCATTAACTGGAGAAGAATAACGATTCGGTAACTTTCGAGTTGATCCAGGATAACAAGCAAACATTTTTTGTCTAAACGTGCTAAAACTTGCAGTTTTAATTTGATAATGTTTGAAAATAATGTTATAAGCCTTAAAGAAGTTTCGCGCGTATACAAAAGATCATTTGCATATATACAAATGCAGTGTTTTTCAAGAGATTCCTGTTGGTATATCTACACTAGCATGTTACACTATATATCTACACTAGCATATGCTACATCTACTCTCGTGGTATTATGCAGTTTAGATATGCAATTTCGGTATAATACGTTCGTCCATTTGTGGATACCCTCTTTTTATTCAATTTTGATGGATAGTCCTCAATTACAACGATCTTGCATTGTCAACATTATGCTTCGAATTGAAAACATTGTTTAATACCAATGGCCTTTACTACTACAACTATTGAATCTCAGTGAACATGAAATAAATATGCAGGATACTATAATATCAGGAAAAGTTGTGGGTTTGTGCCTTGTATACTGTTTTCTACGTGAATTATATTTCAAGAATGAATTATTTAATTTGTCTGAGAATTTTAATTGTTTTTTATGTACACATATCAACCCATTCTCATCTCGTTCGAAAAACTGTATCGTGGTACATCATTTATGTTTCGTCCTATTTAGAGGATTAATTTTAAACCTCTTAATAATTTTAATCTAATTTTTTTCCTCTTTAATGTTTCGTAATATTATTATTTATTTGAGAGATGTTCTGATATTATTTCATTTGAGACACAAATTATAAAAATAGGAGAAAATGTGGAGATATGCAATGCATACACTAGAAAATATTATAGATGTGAAAACTTTAAAAAATTGTGGACAATGTTTTCATGAAACAGTAACATGAATTCGTATTTTCGTAAAAAGATAAATAACTTCGCCTTTGTTTTATATTTATTATCATACTAAAAATACAGGAAAGTTATAATTTTAGAATTCCAGAAAAAAAGAAATTATAAAATATCTTGTTAAATATATCTTGCTATGGACATTCAGTGTTCATGTTAGCTACATTAAATTCACTGAAATATTTTTTCAAGTAAATTTCTTCCTTTGTCAACTTTTCTATGAACTCCAACAGTGTCACAAATTCAGGATAAAGGGTCTTGGGAAGGTAACACTTGAGAAATTCTATTGAAATCATCATGTTCGTTTTATCGAAAATATCAACAGCTGCATCCTTTACGTCAGATCCGCATTTTTGTATACCATTGATCAACAAAGCAGTTGTTGTTAAGAACTCTAGGTCTGAAAAAAGAATATTTCATTTTTTTGGACTTTCTTATTATATTTATTATTAATATATAATAGGTTACGTTATTAAGGACTGACAGAAAATATGTGTTTCCGCAAAAGTCATTGAATGAAAGGAATTGGCGAGCATGTTTGAGGTATGCCAGCTTATATTTTTCTGAAACATTTCTAAAACCAAATTTATATATTGTAGAATCTGGTTGTTTATAGAAATTCAGTGGATGGGAAATAAATCTGAGAAATCACGAAAGTAATTATAATCGGTGGATATGGGGAAATTTATGTTATTTATCACGAGAAGTCTTCTATTGTCCCATTAAAATTAAGACCTAAATTGCTCAGTATTACGTAATTGAATAAATTCCAACATTTCGGGAATTTTGGAATTAACTGAACTTTTTGAATGGGGTGAAGCAGAATTTAATGCCTCCTCATTCTATAAAGCAATGTGTCTTACTAATAGGGGACACATATAGACAGTCACAGCAGTTACTTCATATTCCAATACAAGCGTAGCGGTCTTAGATAGGTATTCATCCGAATTATCTTGTTGAACACTGTGGATACTAGAAAATCTCCTATCAGTCCTACTTTCAAATTCTACGAATCTCCAATACTATCTTGGTCTATACGACCAAAAAAGACGTTTTCGTGCACTTCGTTTATAATACGCTTTTATTAGTTTCACCTGTATGTTTGTTTGTTTGTAACTGACTCTTTGGGCTCGATTTTGCCCTACTTTAAACGATTAGATTTAATTTAAACGTTGTAGACTTATCAAGGTCCGACGACAATAAAATATTTTGATAAGTTTATTATCTCATCATAATTAGGATCGCCAGGGATTAGTGATTTTATTTTGACTTATGAAGAGCAATTTAACCCATGTAGAATGAAAGTACCTAAAACATTCAAACATACTTGGGACAGTGGCACAACGGATAACGCGCCCTGACTACGGATCAGGAGCTTCCCTGTTCGAATCCTGGCTGGCTTGACATGTTCGCGTTTAGCCTTTGTTTTTACTCACAATTAAATTATTGTAAGAATTATAGTTCCAGTCCTCCGTACCTCATTTAAATATTATAGTTTAAAAACATGCTTTTAGAGTTAATCAAACTAAAAGTCAAAAATAAATTATAGTTTAAAAAAACTAAAAACACGCTTTTAGAGTTAATCAAACTAAAAAGTAAAAATTGCTAACATAAGAATAAAATTACTGACTAGAAAATTAATGCCACTGTTCTAAAAGCTTGGGGTGCTTTGTATGACATTTTTAAACTAACTCTGCATTTCGGAATGAAACTAGTGAAAAATTATAACTATTGATATCGAGCATAGTTATAAGACATAAGTTATAGGATGTGTGTTTAATAATAATTTTCAATGGAATTTGATCTTTAAATAATTTACTATCATATTAGGTGAAGACAAAAGTTGTCGACAACAGAAATGTCAATAATTATTGCTGATATTTGAACCATAACAGTGTCAGATTCAAGGAATGAGATTTATGAGAAAGTAAGTTTATGAGATCAAGAAACATGCAATGTTGTACAACACAATTGATCATTATACAAAAGCATTAATTTCAAGTAAAATAATAATTTTTGAGATAAGAAATTTTATTATGTGTGTCTCATAATTCATGCAAGAAGTAATATCTCTGACAGACGGTACAAGAAGATTAGTTTTGAAAAACAATTTACTGTACTCACTCCCACCACCAAAAAACAATCCAATGGTGAATTTCGTTTGGAAATCAGCTCTCTCGTTACCAAATATTTCTGACTATTTATGATGTTTAAAAGTTTAATATAATAAATATTGCTAAATATTTGTGGTAATAGCTCTAACATCTACTTTCCTAATACTTTGAAAATTACCGTATTCAATAGATAATGCACGAAATTAAATTTTCAACATACCTCTATAATTAACATACCTCTATAATTTTCAACATACCTCTTTGAATCCTTTCTACAAAAATATGTTAGAATTTCTAGAACTATTCCATTGGACCTGTTGATGTCTGCCTCCGATGTACCACACTTGTCAATATATTCCTTGAAGCACGGAGCTATGTCAGAGACGTATCTGGAAACAGTGTTAGGGTCTCAGAATATTCTATATTATATACTTCATGAATTTGAATCTCTGTTTGCAAAAATGTTTCGTGCTATTGGAAAATTGTAACATATTCATATCACTTACGGCCACACTAGTTATTAGTATGTTTAGATTAAAATATTTGATGACAGAAACTTTTTATATTAATTTAACATAAACATTTTTATTTTACTTCTTTTGCAGCACATACGAGTAAGACCTCCGGCGATAGTGACAAACATATGTTGAATGTCATACAGCCAGCAAGACGAACTGGCGCAGAAGTAAAGAATCGGATCTCCGACCACGGGGTTTAGGTTCGAATCTGGACTTCGCTCCTTTACGCAATTTTTGGGCCTGAATGGCCGAGTGTCTGGCGCTCGGTAACACAGGTTTCGGGTTCGAATCCAGGAGGTACCATGGTTGTTTGTAGTGGTTCGGAATCCACTTTAAATCGTAGGTCCCTGTCCTAATAGGAACGTAGTGCGTTGCGAGGGCATTGTTACTCCGCGTCCGTGGCTTATCTTCAAGTTACACGCGCCCCTGGGTAATGCAAAGTGAGTACGTCTGTGCAGCGCTTGCCTTAACGCATCCAAGACCAAGCTGTCTAAGTGTTTGCCAGCTGCATTAGAATAAAAAAAATGTCATACAACAATTTTTCATAAATTTTATTCTGGGAGGGTAGGATTCAAATAGAAACAAAGTTTTGTCTCTTTATTTTTTTTTTTTTTAAATTCTCTATTTATATTTATATCTATTATTTCCATAGAAAATGCAATTTTAAAACATTCAGTTGCATTTTATGAATTTTGAAAAATATTTTTAATTTCTATTGGTGTCTGACAATATAGGATAAATGTTTCGAAATTCGTGAGATTTTAATAGCATACAAACGTCATAAGAATTATTATTCATCAATTTACAACATAAATTAAAAATTTTTTCCTTAATGTAAATGCAAAATGTATAATTGTGCGTTGAGTATTCAAACACAGACTTAAAAATGCTAAATCAAATTTTTTATTCGTAAATTTTGTATTTCCGGTAGTTCTTCAAAAATAAAAATCATCAGAATTTTCTTAGTTGAAGCTGAAACCCGAATTCAAACTGCGAACTACTGTTTTTATTCATCCTTTGTTTTATTTATTTCATAATCAGTCATATATTTTGAGTAGATTACTATTTTAAGAATTTGATTACGAAATCTTTTTCTACCTTCAATTACGCACAAAAACATTCAAGTAGAAATGTATTTAATGTATAATCGATATCTCTTGTCTATATTCATCTTCTATGTATTCTATGACTTATCGAATGAACCGAGATTTCAGTCCGAGAGATTATGGTTATATTTTTGGATTAAATGGTAATGTTAGTTACAGTTCAATATCTTATCCTTTCATCAATACATGAAAGTGAATATGCATGCAATCTTTTGTGAAAAAATCTGTGGATTTCAAATAACATACCCGCACATATTGTTGAGTTCTTCTACAGTTTCAGGAAAACTCATAGGAGATGGATATTCAGAAGTGCATACCTCAGACAGACGTCGATTGCATGCATCATCTAAAATTTTAAAAGCATACTAAAGTATTTATTTTATAGTAAATATTATAGAATTTAAGTATAGTATACAATAAGACAAAAAGACATAACAAGGGCTGAATTCCCGTTGGTGATTTGTATTACTGATATTTCTTTGAAAACTCTTAATCTGGACAACATTCTGACCCAATGTATTTTTGCGGTAACCCTATTGCTTGTGGGCTTTTTCCGATATTTACGCTACTACCTATAACAGTTTGTTTCTCAAATTGTTGTTTACAGTAATGCAGGTGTCAACTTTTATCCTGTTTATGCTGTTGCTTTCGAATACCGGATGCTGTGACCTAAAATCTTATACTACAAGAATGGATCACATCTGCAATATTTAACATTAACAAGGATGCCTTCTGCGCTATATCAACACTTTACACAATATTTTTGCTACATTGCACAAAACAGTAACTCTGAATGGACATACCCAAGAAAGACATATGAAGATGTTTGCACAGACTTCAACAATGGGTCCTGCTGCACTGTATCCATGTTTTACCACAATATTTTTGCTACATTGCACAAAACAGTAACTCTGAATGGACATACCCAAGAAAGACATATGAAGATGTTTGCACAGACTTCAACAATGGGTCTTGCTGCACTGTATCCATGTTTTACACAATGTTTTTGCTACATTGCACAAAAACAGTAACTCTGAATGGACATACCCAAGAAAGACATATGAAGATGTTTGCACAGACTTCAACAATGGGTCCTGCTGCACTGTATCCATGTTTTACACAATATTTTTGCTGCATTGCACAAAACAGTAACTCTGAATGGACATACCAAAGAAAGACATATGAAGATGTTTGCACAGACTTCAACAATGGGTCCTGCTGCACTGTATCCATGTTTTCATACCAAAGACAATATTTTTGCCTGCATTGCACGAAAAAACCGCAACTCTGAATGGACATACCCAAAGAAAGACATATGAAGATGTTTGCACAGACTTCAACAATGGGTCCTGCTGCACTGTATCCATGTTTTCCACAATATTTTTCTGCATTGCACGAAACCGCAACTCTGAATGGACATACCAAAGAAAGACATATGAAGATGTTTGCACAGACTTCAACAATGGGTCTTGCTGCACTGTATTCATGTTTTCGACAATATTTTTGCTGCATTGCACGAAACCGCAACTCTGAATGGACATACCAAAGAAAGATATATGAAGATGTTTGCACAGACTTCAACAATGGGTCCTGCTGCATTATATATTGTATCCATTTTTCTGTAAATTACGAGGAAATATTTATTTTCAGTCAATTCTTGATAACAAAATCTGTCATAATTTATAATAATGACTATTAGTTGATGTTGAGTATTAATTGGCGGAAGAATTGCCACATAATCCCCACTTTAACATACTTCAGCAAACGCACTAACGTGAACAGGTCAGAGTAGATACAAAAATATGCATAGTAAGCTGAAATCCATTTCTCTAAAAATTGTTATAAAGTCCTTATAAATTTGTAATTGCTGAATTGTGTAATTCAAGAATTTAACTGAGACGTAAATTTTTTTATTTGAGTTCTGTAAAAGCTGTTCTTATGATACCTCTCCTTCAAGCTCGGCCTGATGGCCAACTGGCTAGCGCTGTGGTGTTTGGTTCCACAGGCTTCAACTTCGAATCCTGCAAAGGCATGGTTGTTAGTGGTTCGGTATCCACGTTAAATTGTAGGTCCTGGTCTAATTAGACTAAAGTGTGCACAAAGAACCGTAGAGCAACAAACCAAACCTTCACGCTTTACCGTCTTTGAGAATCAACTTCTGCTTCTTCTGAATTTGTGTTCTGCCATGGTGCTACCATTTTACACCGGCATCCTTGAATGGCGGCTGTCGAACATTTTTTCGATTTAACACCTTCAGCTTCTTCAGCTCAGTTTCATGTTCCGTCTCAAACGGGGACATATTCATACTGTGCTATAACCAATATATAAACCGAAGTGAGTGACGGAATTGCCTTCAAATGCAAGTCTTGTCATATAATTAGGGTTCCTCATCTTTTCAAAACACTAATATTTATTTCAATGCTATAAGTCCAACTAATCAATCATTGACTTCAAGGAATGCTTTATCGAAAAATATTTACGAATTCTTACTGCCTATAGGTATGTAAAAAATTTCATTGTTTTCGGATTCATATGGTAAAATGAAATCACGAATAAAAAGCAATTCAGAACTTATGAAACTTAGATAAAATATTGTCATAAATGTTGAACTGGAATCTCAAACGTAAGGAAATCAAAAATGGCATTAAAAACACAATTACGGAGTTCTGAAAATTAATTAATGAATATATCAAATAACTTTAAATAAAATTACTTCAACTTTTACAATGAATTATACTTTTAAATCTTTGGAAAATATTTTACATAAGCACTTTATATCTAATTTATTCATGATTCAACTCATGGCTAGCTTTTAAGAATTACCATCTAAATATATTTTAAATGATTTATTGTGATAATTTTCATGCAAATTTTTTCTTGTAATTAACAATTGGTAATAAGAAATGCATAACAACGTTAATCCTTCAAAGGAGTGTCTGTCCATGCAATATGGTCAAAATAATCTTTAATAAAAAGTCACTTAAGACCAGTTATTTTATTTTCAAAAACTCTTGTTTTATTTTTCCGAAATTTATTTCTATCGCCTTCAAAGTAATCCCATCCGAAGACACAATGCACTTATGCCAACTTTTTTTCCATTCCTCATGCATTTAAAAGTCATCGGAGAGAATGGCCTTCAAAGCGCGCGAAAATTCAGGTTGAATCTACATTCAATCGACTCAAAACGGTGTCCCGGAGTGGTATTCATGAGTTTAGGGAATAGCCATAGTCGGACGTGCGAATACAGTGGTTGTGGAAGGATATGGGTTTCATTTTCAGATTGAGGAAAACGTCACGAAAAAATCAGTGCAGTGTGAGCTTTCGCATTCAGTGTTTTCAGTACCAATCGAGATTTGACGTTTTGAGGACCAAAATGGAATTGGTCGATCATTTTGAAATTTCAACACCATCAGCAAGGTCTCTAATTGTAAATCGACGATTTGGCATTCACCAAATCTTTAATTTTTTGGACGTGTTCTTCGAGTCGGTTGAGGTTCGACCACAGGGCTCTTCGTCTTCAACGCGTGGTCTATGCCTTCTTGAACTGTTTATACCACTTCAAACGTTTCTTTCTAACGATATAGAAAACTGCTCACTGAATGCCTTCTGCAAAATTCTATACGTTTCTCAAACAAAATGAATGCAAGTTCTTTTGCTCAATTAATTCAGACATTCCAAAAAAGCTGGCTTTATCGTCTATTCAAAGCCAAGTGTAATTGAAACACTAAAGAATATTTTGACGTCAAACGACAGATGTCAAGGGGCACAGAGCCATCAAACCCCTAAAAAAAAAACCGTGAAATTCCATAAGCTCCGGAAATTTCAAATTGAAAATTGATCTTTACTGGTTGGGCACAGTAGTATTGTTCTTATGACATGCTTAGGGCCCTAAATATTGTACTTATATGGCAATGGAATCCTAATTATTACACTTACGGTATTAATGAACGTGAAGGAGTTCTGAAATTAATTAATAATGAAAATAATAAATTACTTTAAATAAATAAAATATAAGAAATTCTTTTTAAGCTTTAGTGTGGAGTTAATAGTCCAGAGGAACTTGTAGATATCGCGTCTGGTTTCTTTTGAACTAGAGGATGTTTAAAGAAAACCACCTATATGTATGTTAAATGATAGTTTGACAGTTTTCATGTAACGTATGAACAATTATAATATGAAATGCATATTATTAATAAGAAAATTTCTTATCCTTGTTTATATTTGTAAAAAATAATTTTTAATAAAAATTTTAATTTCATTCTTCATTTTAATTGTAAACACGCTTATTGTTTCCGAAAATCTTTATATTTCGCTTTTTAATTTGCCATGAAGACTGCTTAAATGTTTCACTATATGGCTGAGAGGCATTTATTTAACTTGAAAGAAAATTTATTTATTCCTATGAAAGAAAAGGATATTAATTTATGAGTTAATGGAAGAAACTTCCCTTTTAAAATGCATGGAAAAAAAAACATCGTCTACTATTTAATATTTATATATAATCTCAATTTTAGTTTATCCTTTATTTTGAAACCATGTAAATTGTTTTTGAATATTTTTGTTTTGTGTTTCATGCTGCTAACGAGTAAGGAAGATTCTCACTGAATTTCTAACTTTCTGAATAACATACATTTAAGAAATTCCAAAGCAGAATTATATATTTATGTAAGTAAAAGAAAAGTGACCCTAACTTTAAATTACAATGTGTATAATATCTTGTCTTTTAAGCAGCTGCAAAATTTGCATTTTGATAAACTGCCTTTTAGTTTTTTATCTTACCACAAAGGGAAATAAATAAAAAATATCGATTTTAACTACAATTGAAAACTTCTTTAAACCTTTCATTCTTATCTTTAAAAAAAAAAATTTCAAGTGTTTCAACATGTTAAGTTAGTTTCTCCTTTGAAAACTCATTTATTCATATCAGAGAAAAGATAATTTAACTGTAGACTATTATGAGCTAATGGGAAAAAAATTCCCTTTAAAATGCACGGAAAAAATCATCTTCTACTATTGAATATTTTTATATAATCTGAATTTTAGCTGATCCTTTAACTTTGAAAGAAACATGCAAGTTGTTTTTGAATATTTTTGTTTTGTTTTCATGCTGCTAACTAGTAATGAAGATTCTCAAGAAACGCATAACTTTCTGAATATACATTTAAGAAATTCTGAAGCACAATTATATATTTATGTAAGTAAAAGAAAAGTGATCCTAACTTTAAAGTACAATGTATATGTTATCTTATCTTTAAGTAGCTGCAAAATTTGCATTTTTACTCACTTGAATTTGAATCACTTTCGAATTTGAATTACTCAAGTCAATTCCGAAGGTATAATGAGATTAAAATTGTGTATCTAAACTATTTTTTTTTCTTCAGACAACTCTGATACTAATGCTATTTAAATAAGATTTCCATTCAAAAAATGCAGTGTGGATTCCAGCAGATAAACGCATAATGAAGCTCGTGGTTTTCTCATGTATCGTGGGGGGCAGCTTTCTCTTTACCAGGTATGATTTTCAACAATTCTTGGATTGAAGTGCAAACATTTATTAAAATTCATCTGTTAGTATGCAGTGCTTAAAAAAACGTTGAATTTCTGTATAGCGAAAGAGAAATATTATGAGATAAAATATTGTAAAATGAATATTTATTCGAAACATTTATAACATTTCTTTGTAATTCCTATATTCCTTATTATAAATAGAGATATTCCTTATTATAATGGTAAATTCCTCCTTTTTATAAATGGTAGATGAATCTTCCCCGTTACCGCGAAACCCATTGTTATATGTAGCTTTGTAAATAAGTATGATTTCAATCTTAAGTTATTTCAATAAGTTATTTCTCTAATAAATCAAGCATGATGTGTATGCCGTCGTTTTAAACTTTAGGTTCCTTTTCCCTAATATCATTCGCCGCATGAACCGCAGATTTGTGGCAAATTAATTTTTATCTTGTCAAGAACATGTCCTCATGTTATTTAACCTGTCACCTTAATTGTATTCTTCGTTTAAAATATTGTTATAAATAAAAATGGAATCTCTAATTCCATTTTGATCTCTGATCTAATTATCAAAAACTCTTAATTATCTTAATCTTAATCAATTACAATCTCTGAGCTAATTATTGAGCTACGACCAGGTAGTATCTGCATGCCTTAATTATAAATTTAATATTGCTACATGTGTTCGATTTTTCACCATTTATTAATGGTCCTGATGGAGATATCTGAAATAACCCATCCAAGATTACCTATTTATACAAGTACAAGGAGAGTTCCAACAATACAACTGAATATTATTTTACAGTTCTTTCATACAATATGCTTAATTAACATGATCAACATAAATTCGTAGTTCAGACAAGTTCGTTAGAAGAGAATTGCAATGATTTCATTAGCATTTAAGTCATAATATGTGTATAAATTTTTATCATTCTTTAGAAGGCCTGTATACCAGCATTATATGGGCCCTAATAATGCTGTAGTTTCAGTTTTACGAATAAAATTATATTACACCTGTTTGAACAACAGCTTGAATGCATGAGTTTTGTCTAAATATTTTCCATTTATTGCTCGAATTGACATAATTATTTAAACAGCGCCCGAAGCCCAAATCGTGCCCTGGCTTACAAAAAAAATGGCATTGAAATTGCTGCCAGAAATTATTTGGGACCTTTGGCGATCAATAACTAAAATTCAATGAAGTTCCTACATTTGCAAATATCTCTCGTGTTAGAAGATATTATATATTTTTATTAATAACAGTGACAACAAAGAATAAATTCCTATACGAAAATATGTGGCCTGATGGCCAATTGGGCACCGCTGTGGCCGTTGGTACCACAGTATCCTAAGTTTGAATCCTGGCGGTGTCATTGATGGTTTTTAATGGTTTGTAATCCATGTTAAACTGTATGTCCCGTTCTAAATAGCCGACGTGTGTACAAAATTGACCGTAGAGTCACAAAAAAAAAAAAAAAATCTACAAACGCAAACATATTCCGAATTTTCTACATTCTTTTATTTTTTATATAAATTATAAAAGTTAAAATTTTTGCATATTGCTAAATTAATTTTAATATATTCTTTGAAAATTTTAGGATATTTTTACTACTGAAAAATCTACTGAATTTTAGACTTTTTATAACATAAATATTTTCTTTCAAATGCACTTATTATTACATCATCTAATAATACGATTGACACATTTTGAAAAATCCAAAAAAATATTTTTGAAATAAAATATATGTAGTTTATTAATCTTCTATTTATAAGTTCTAAAATTTAAAAATAATAATTTTCGTTTCAATGCTACACGTCATTTGTTTGTGGCAATTTAAAATGATTCATTTAAAAATTAAAATAATAATCATTTTGCCAGATAATCATGGAGAGAGTAACTAGAAGATCCTTGTTTGAAATGATGCTGAACCGAATATCTCTGCTGCTATAAATGCTCATAAAGGAAAAATTTCCAGTTTCGCTCAATTTTCAAGGTCATTGGAAACATCTTCATATGCCTTTCTTGGGTACGTCCATTCAGAGTTGCGGTTTTGTGAAATGTAGCAAAAATATTGTGTAAAGTGTTGATATAGCGCAGAAGGCACCCTTGTTAAAGTTAAATATTTCAGATGTCATCCATTCTTGTAGTATATGATTTTATGTCACAGTATCCGGGATTCGAAAACAACAGCATAATGGTTAAATCTTGATACCTGCATTACTGTAGACAATTATTTGAGAAATGCTCTGATTTAACTGTTATAAGTCGTAGCGTAACATATCAGAAAAATCCCACAAGGAATAGTGTTGTCGCAAAAAGGCATTGTGTCAGAATGTCGATCAGATTTACAGTTTTCAAAGAAATGGCAGTAATACAAATCGCCAAAGGGAATTAAGCCTTATCATGACTTTTGCTTTATTGTATACTATACTTAAATTTTATAATATTTATTATAAACTAAGGACTTTAGTATGCTTTTAATATTTTAGATGATGTGTGCAATCGAAAGGCATCTGAAGTGTGCACTTCTGAGTACCAAAATTTCGGGATTATTTTAAAACTCCAGAAGGATACGAGTATATATGCGGGTATGTTATTTGAAATCTACAGATTTTTTTTTTCGCTAAAGATTGCATACATATTCAGTTTCACGTATTGATAAATGGGTATGATATTGAATTGTAATTAACATTACCGTATATTCCAAAAATAACCACCACAATCTCTTGGACTTAAATCGCTTCATTCGATACATCTCAGAAATCATAGAAGACGAATTTTTGACTAGAAATATCAGATATGCATTAAATACTTTTTACATGAATATTTTTGTGCGAAGTGTAAGTTAAAAAAAGTATTCATAATTAAATTCTTAAAATTGCAATCTCCTCAAAATATATGACTGATTATGAAATAAATAAAGCAAGGGATGAATAAAATCAACAGTTCGCAGTTTGAATTAGGTGTCAATTTCAACTAAGAAAATTCTAATGAATTTCGTTTATGGAGAATTACCGGAAACACAAAATTTACGAATCAAAGTTGATTTTACATTTTTGAAGTTTTGTGTTTGAATACGCAATGCATAATTAGATAATATTATGTTATAAATTGACAAATAATATATATATGATGACGTTTTTATAATATTACAATCTCTAATTTCGAAACATTTATCAAGTATTATCAAACACCAATAATGAATAAAAATATTTTTCTAGTTCAACCGTTCTGATAAAATATTTTTACCAATAAAGTTTGATCTTTCTTTTGTAAGGGCATGTTTAACGATGAACAAAGAAACCCAGAAGGATTCTGTGGCTCTGACTTCAAATCTCTCTATAGATTTGACTAATTTACATAAAAAAAATTTCATAATTGCTCCCTGGTGGACAAAATTGTAACTGTTTTATTTATTACAGAAATCTCTTCCTCTTGATCCATATACCAATATACCAAGCTTCATCAAAATCCGTTTGGCAGAGCGGGTTCTAGAGGGGTCTGAATAGGGTCACTTTAATTATAACCACCCTGTATATGTTTTTTAAAAATGATTAAAATTGATAAAAATCGCATTTTACATCAAAAATAAGAAATATAAATTAAAAAAAATTAAATGATATATATTTTTTTTCATTTGAGTCCTACAATTGTGGAATAAACTTTATCAAAAATTGCTGTATGGCATTCACCCCCGCATATGTTTGTCACCATCACAGAAGATTTTATGTGCTGCAAAGAAATATAATAAAAAATTTTTGTTGTATAATAAAAATGTTTGTGTTAAAATATTATAAAATTTTCTGTCATCGAATATTATAATCGAAACATACTTATAACTAGTGTGGCCATAAGTGATAAGAATACGTTACAAATTTCAAAAATAGTACAAAGGATTTCCACAAACAAACATTAAAATTCATGAAGGATATAGTATTGAATAAATATTCTGAATTTTTTTGAGACTCTAACAATGTTTCCAGGTATCACTCAGATATCATGCCGTGCGCCAAGGAATTCATTGACAAGTGCGGTACATTGAATGAAGACTTATTCGGAATATTCAGAGGCTTAATTGGATTGATTCTAGAACTTACGAAAATATTTTGTAAAAGGGACTCAAAAATATATAGAGGTAGGTCAAAGTTTTAAATTCGTGCATTATCTATTGAATACGGCACTTTAAATTATTAGAAAAGATTACCACAAACAGCTAGCAATATTATTAATAATAAATTTTTAAAATCTAAATAATCTGGAGTATATGATAATGAAAGAGATGATTTCCGTTCGAAATGCACCTTGAAATTAATGTTCAGAGTTGTAGGGGGGGAGTATTGAAGATTGTTTTCTAAAGCAAATCGTCTTGTACTCTCTAATAGAGATATTACTTCTTACGCGAATTATGGGACACACACACACACTATATATATATACATGTACTAACCTTATATATATATATATGTATGTATATATGTATGTATGTATATATGTATGTATGTATGTATGTATGTATGTATGTATATATATATATATATATATATATATATATATATATATATATATATATATATATATATATATATATAGGATAGGTGGTTAGTATATGCAGGCAATACCTTACCCTCACTTTGGGGCAGGGGGGTAATTAAGTATTCCGGAAGTAGTTAAGTATATTATAAACCGTAAAAATATCACATTACATAAAGTTATCGTTTTAAATGAAATTAATGCTTTTGTATAATGATCAATTGTGTTGTACAACAATGCATGTTCCTTAATCTCATAAAAGTGTATTAATATTCCTTAAATCTGACACAGCTGTGACTCAAATCTCTACACAGATTACTAACATTTCTGTTGTCGAAAACGTTTGTATATATTAAAATATTATTAAACACACATCCTATAACTTTTCCTACAGATTATTGGAATTTTAAAATTTCGTCTGAACCTCTTGTGCAGAAACACGCATTGCATTGTCAATTTGACAACATGAAAATTTAAAAAAAAAGGATTTTTCCATGTTTTCAAAATGATTTTTCTTATTTTAAAGTGATTGTTAACAACTGGTCTTCCATCGTTGGAATAGCAAATGACGAAGAGTTTAAAGAATACTGCTCTCTGAAGCAGACGAATACCATTAAACTTTTAAAAGATCACCTGGGCAGTGAGGAGATGATTCCTTTCCATCACGTTACAGGATGTTTGTAAGTTTGTTTTTACTGTAAATTCTGGTTGTTGCTTCCTCATTTACCAAGGCATATTACTGTAACATTTCTCTAAATTGTTCTTATTTATTAAGTTAAAGATCATGGCATTTTTAAGATCTTACTCTAGTTCTGCTTTTATTATAGGTAAATTGCTAGTCATTGAAAAGTGTATTTTATCCAAAACAATAATAAGTTTCAGCAATTGCCTTCATTATTTATAACCAATTAAATTATTTAAGTTCTAAACGGATAATATTATTATTGTTCCACCATTTAGTGAAGAAATAAAGTAGATCAAATAACCACAGATTGAAAAAAATATGTTGCCACCTTTTATAGATTTCAATGGTGGAAAGATTATTATTTTATAGGTTTTGATAGATTAAAATTTTCTTTACTATATTTTATATACAACGCGGTGTCACGGTGGCAAATCAGAACAAATACCATGTCAACATAAGAAGGTTTGGTTCGGAATGTCGCTCTAAGGTCATGTTTTGCACACGTGGGCTAAACAGACAGACGGGAACTATAGTTTAATGCGGATTCTGAACCACTAACAATCATCCATGCCAGAGCTCTAGCCACTTGGACACCAGGCGGCGCAACATAAGAAAAATCGAATGTAGAAAATGATTTTTTACCTGATAAAAATCCCCTTTTAGAATCAATTTTTGTAGAGCTACAAAGCATTACAGGATATTTAAATTTATTCATAGGGTGAGATATGATCACAGTATCATTGTCATTTTATCATTCTTTGTGTTCTTCACCTAAAGATACAGCTATTTAGCCTTTATTGATCTTAGTATTTTATAAATTTGTATTCTTTTTTTATCTTTTTTTCTATTATTTGTCTCGACTATGTCTCATATATATATATATATATATATATATATATATATTTTACTCTGTATATTCATCTTCTAATCCTTCACATCAAACAAAACGTATTTTTTTTAAGAGAGGAAAATAATTAGTTTTCAGAGACAAGAGATTACCGAATACTGTGCAAGAACAGCAATATGCCAAACATTTTGGCAACATAAAAAAGTAAAGTAGGAGGAGATATTTATATGGATGATTATTTTATATGGATAGTGACATTGTGCTATTGGGCAAAACTGTCGTTAAATTAAAATTGAGAGGAAAACATCAGTATTTAATCCGTAAGAAACAATGAGTCCCATCAACTAATATTTGTCGTGAATTTTTCTTTGTGTTGTGAAACATTAAACAACATTGTTGTTAGCTCACAAACAGCAAGTTTTACATACATTGTACGTGAGACTTTCAACTACGCAGCGAATTGATGTTATTTGTTACCAATGGGCAACAAGTTCTTCTTCCACAAATATGTTGATCACGGATTGCAGCCATAAAAACTTTTTTTGTAGATCAGTTACTGTTTACTTGATAATGTCGTTTTCTTGTTCGACAAAATATGTTCAAATGGGGGCCTGAATGGCTAGCGCTCTGGAGCTCTGTTCCATAGGTTTCTATTTGAGCCCCGGCGGTGCCATGGATGTTTGTAGTGGTTCGGAATCCACTTTAAACAGTAGGTCCCGGTCTAACATCATTGTAGAGCTCTGCGGAGGTATTGCTACACCGCATCTGTAACTTATCTTCAAGCTATACGCACCTCCTGGATAGTGCTAAGTAAGTATCATCGGTGCAGAGATTGCCTTAAGGCATCAAGACAATTGTCTAAGTGTTTGCCAGCTGCATTAGAACAAAAAAAATTTTCAAGTTATAAAACTCTTTAACTACAATTGAGCCTCTTTTGAGCAATTGTCATCTTGATTAAGTATAACACTTTTGCATGTATACGTAAACATGTAGAACATATATACGTAAGCAACTGTGACGAATAATATAGTTATAAATTTTGTTAATAGTTCCGAACGCAACACACACAATTGCTTTTTCGATTAACGGTTTAATTATTTCTCTTCTAAAAGAATGCAAGTTGTACTGAATTTCATAAAAAAAAAGAGAGTTTGAGGTTTATCGAGTGCATAGATTACATCACATCAAATCAGCATTTGGGTTTTGTCTAAACCTATAAGAAATCACAGTTATGCGGTAAAATCGGAATATGCTCAGAAGGAACTGCAGCATCAAACCACTTAACTCAATAATTAAGAGATTGAGATTGTTCGTGTTATTGAACAATCTCTATAATCTGGCGTCCTTTGACGTCGTCAGAGGCTGGTAATACGTATTACAAACCGTTCAATGCTGCAACATTATTTTTCTCCCTAGATATGTGTATGTGAGTAGTAATAGAGCGTAAAATTCCACATATAAAAACGAAGTGAACAAAAACGTTTTTCAGTCGTACAGACCAAAATAGCGATATTCGAGATTAGTAGAAATTGAAATGTCCTTCAACCTATAGAAGATTTTCTACAAGGAGTATAACCGTAGAGTTCGACATGGTAATCTAAGACCACTACACTTGTATTCAAACATAAAGTAGCTGCGGTAACTATAAATATGCGTCACTCTATTAAGTCCATCAAATTGCTTTATGGTATGAGGCGGTATTAAATTCTGCCCCACCTCGTTCGAAAAAGTACCGGTAAGTAAGAAAGTCTCGAAGTGTTGGGATTTGTTACCTTCCAATTCCGGCCTTAATGTTAATGGGACAATAGAAGACTTCTCGTGATAAATAACGTAAATTTCTCCATATGCACCAATTTTTATTACTTTCATGATATCTCAGATTAATTGTCCACCCTCTTAAATTCTAAAAAAAAAAAAACAGATTGTACAATATATTAATTTGGTTTTAGAAATGTTTGAGAAAAATATTGTCTGACATAACTCAGACATGCTCGCCAATTCCTTCCATGCAATGACTTTTGAGGAAACACATATTTTCTGTCAGTCCTTAATACCGTAACCTATTATATATTAATAATAAATATAATAAGAAATATAATTCTTTTATTTAATTCACTATTAGTCAAGCTTAAAAGAATCGTAAAAATATACTATTTGAACTTGAATTTAAAAATGAAATATTCTTTTTCAGAAATGAAGTCCTTGAGGTCAACTGCTTTGCTGATCAATACTATAAAAAATGCGGATCTGACTTAAAGGATGCAGCTAATGAGATTCTCGGGGAAGTGAAAACGTTTATTTCAAGATTCAAGCTGTTTGACAATTTCTGCCCCAAGACCCTTCATCCTGAATTTCTGACATTGTTGGAGCTCATAGAAAAGTTGACAAAGGAAGAAATTTACTTCAAAATTTATTTCAATGAAATTAATGTAGCTAACATGAACGCTGAATGTCCATAGCAAGATATATAACAAGATATTTTATAATTTCGTTTTTCTGGAATTCTAAAATTACAAGTTTCTTGTATTTAGTATGATAATAAATATACAAAAAAATAAACAAAAGCGACGTTATTTATCTTTACATTGTCCTAAAAATATATTTCAATTTTTTAAGTTTTAATATCTATAATAATTTCTGGTGTATACATCACATATCTCCACATTTTCTCCTATTTTTGTAATTTCAAATGAAATAATATCAGAATATCTCTCAAATAAATACTAATATTACGAAACATGGAAATGTTAAACATTAAAGAGAAAAAATTAGATTAAAACTATTAAGAGGTTTAAAAATTAAACCTCTAAAGAGGACGAGACATAAACGATGTACCACGATATAGTTTTTCGGATGATATGAGAGAGGATAGATATGTATACAAAAAAAAAAAAAAAAACAATTAAAATTCGCAGGCAAATTGAATAATTCTTTCTTGAAATATAATACAAGTAGAAAACACTATAAAAGACACAGACCCACAACTTTTCTTGATATTATAGTATCCCGCATATTTAATTCATGTTCAATGAGATTCAAGAGGGTAATAGTAAAGGCCATTGGAATTAAACAATGTTTCCATTTTAATGCCGACAATGCAAAACCTTTGTAATTGAGGATTATCCATTAAAACAGAATAAAAAAGATGGTATCAACAAATGGACGAACGTATTATACAGAAATAGCATATATAAACCGCACTAAAATCATAGTACCACGAGGATTGATGTAGATATGCTAGTGTAGATATATAGTGTAATATGCTAGTGTAGATATCTTTTGTATATGTGTGAAACCTTTCCAAGGCTTATAACATTATTTTGAATCATTATCAAATTAAAACTGCAAGTTTTAGCACGTTTAGACACATCTCTTGGACGTTTTCCAAAAACATATTTGCTTGTTATCCTGGATCAACTCAAAAGTAACCGAATCGTTATTCTTCTCCAGTTAGTGGGACACTAAGACTTCCCACGCCGTGGACTTATTTTATTTGGATGGCTGAATAGTTGCGATACTAATATGCTCCATACTTCCTCATTAGCCTCGCAGTAGGTGACTAAATAATTGTCACATAGCGCATGTCTCACAAACTTCCAATCCTAATTTCGTTTTAAAATATATGTCGGAATTTTTTTCGTCTCGCAATCCTATAAATGTGGTTATATTTTTCAATCTCATTAATAATTTATTCCATGTCCATCGTCGTGTTCGCTCGTCGAAGTCAAAGAAGCCAGCGAAGTAATCACCTGTAAGCGCCAACAAGTCTGAGCATGAATCTGGAATGCACATGTTAAAATTATGTCTCTCATGACATGGATCGGATTACATACACTTAACTGCTGCCAATAAATAATCACAAGTTTCAGGGATCTAAATTAACAATAATGATTCATTCTCGTAACTAAATTCGCTTAGTATTAAGTGGTTAAATAGCTACACTGCGAGTTACACACACAATCTCTAGCAAACGCACAAGTAAGGAGTAGGTACAGAAATGTGCACCGTAACTCAAATACATTTTTTTTTTTTAAATCGTGAGTAATTCATGAATGAGTCGTGAATTGTTTTGCCTTCTCCGTTCTTTGAGGTAAGGGAAAGCTGCTTTGATACCACATCTCTCTACCTTTCTACGAGCTCTATCGTCTCTGAATTTGTGTTCCTACCATGGTGAAAACCACTCCTGCTAAAATCGTCGAAATGTGGCATCGACTCAATCAATAATCGTACAATCCTACAATTTGACACATTGCTTACACCAGCTCAATTGCCTGCTCCTTCTCAAATGACGTTATTAATAATGTGAGCTAACCAATATGTAAGGCAAAAAGTGAGTTATTAGAATTATATTATTTCAAAGGAAAAATCATATCGTATGCATGGGATTTCACGTCTTTTATGCACTAAGTAGAATTGTAGTAATGGTCAAATGGTTCATTCGTTTAATATCTTTAAAGAAATAAAGATTGTTTCAAGATATGATGAATATTTTCTTGCGCCTATTAACCCAAGCTTAGATTTTCAGTTTGAAATGATGATAAATGAGTGAATATGTTAATATGTTTGAAAATGCGTTAATGCACAGAAAACCAAGCACTACATAGATTGATAGCGATTTGGAGGAAAAGATTACCGACGAAAATGCCCATTGCAGGGTTTTTTTTTTTTTTTTTTCATGCACAATTTATTTTCTTCTTTTTTTAAAGTTTTATTAAAAAGAAGGATAATGAATTATAAGTTGACTACTTAATTGGAATAATGACATTGAAATTTAAAATTAATTTTTAAATTTTTGCAAATTTTCATTGTAGCCAAACGCAGAATAATTTCAAAATCTATCGGTTTTAATTTTTCGTGTTTGTTTATGTTCTTGACTGAAAAGTTTGTTCATAGATCCATGTTGAGTCAGAGAGTCTTACACATTCAAAGCGTATATGAGAATTCATAACTTTTACATATGGTTTTTGGGCACAACAATAGAAGTTGAAGAAACAACATCGTTAAATTCATTTTGAAAATCATCAATTTGAATCTCAACAACTTAAATTGAATTTTTTTCAAGTTGTACATATTTAGGAAATGTTTAAGTAAATCGTGTTGCTCAATGCATCTCGCAACCCATTCACCACAAGAATCATCACTTTGTTTTACATGAGCAGGCTGTTATTAAAAGTTTTCTAAGTGTTATTGTCAATTTTTAGGATTAAACTCTATAATGCAGTTTTATAAAAAGTTTGTTGAAAAACTTTTCCGTGGAGGCAATGTAAACGAATGGATAATAAAAATTTATGTTGCTCTACTTTTACATCAAGCGCATGGAAAAAAAAGATTCTATTAGTATGCGATACATTTTAATTTGAGCAATCTTCGTCTGATATCCTAATGACAGGTACTCTAAATACGTTGAAATATGTCATAATTTGCAGCAGAGTGGACAAAGTTATTTATTTCAGTCAGAGGACCTTCAACATTTCAAAGCGTAGGTGACAATTTATAACTTTTATCTTTGAGGATTTATGAGCACAACAATAGAAGTTGAGGATACAGACAGCGTTAAATTCATTTTGAAAGTCCTCATTTTGGATTTCAACAACTTAAATTAATTTTTAATTTCAAGTTGTACACATTTAGTAAAAGTTAAAGGAAAACGCGTTGATCAGTGCATCTTGCAATCCATTTCAACACAAAAGTGTTTTTTGTTTTACATGAGCAGTCTGTTATTAAAAGTTTTCTAAGAGTTATTGGCAATTTTTAAGATTAATCTCTGTAATGAAATGTTTCTTTTATAAAAGTTTGTCGAAACAACAGTCTGTGGATGCACAGTAAACTAATGGATAATAAAATTTAAGTTGTTTTTTATTTTTACATCAAGCACATGAAAAACAAAACTTCTAATGATATGTAATATAACATTTTCCAATTTGATCCAAGTACCCTTCGTTTGATATCCTAATGATAGTTATCTTAGTCTAAGTACGTTGGAATATGTCAGAATTTGTAGCAGAGATAACAACATCATAACAAAGAAACGTTCTTCCCACATACTACCGGATTCCCACATCTTTAGTTTAAACTATTTCGTTGGGTATCCCAACATACATCTTTAGTTTAAACCTCCCAGATACATCCAAAAAGATCCATCATCATAACAAAGAAACGTTCTTCCCACATGATATCAGATATGTCACAGAGATCAACATACAAAATCTCCCAGATCCATCATCATCATAACAAAGAAACGTTCTTCCCACATACTAACTGGATATCTTAGTCTAAGTACGTTGGAATATGTCAGAATTTGTAGCAGAGATAACAACATACATCTTTAGTTTAAATCCCCCAGATACACATCCAAAGATCCATCATCATAACAAAGAAACGTTCTTCCCACATACTAACTGGATATCTTAGTCTAAGTACGTTGGAATATGTCAGAATTTGTAGCAGAGATAACAACATACATCTTTAGTTTAAATCCCCCAGATACACATCCAAAGATCCATCATCATAACAAAGAAACGTTCTTCCCACATGGTTATCTTAGTCTAAGTACGTTGGAATATGTCCAGATAACATACAGATACACATCCAAAGATACACATAACAAAGATACACATCCAAGATACACATCCCCAGATACACATCCAAAGATCCATCATCATAACAAAGAAAAATACGTTCTTCCCACATACTAAAACGTTCTTCCCACATATGTAACTGGATATGTCAAAAAATAACTGAATAACTTCATTTAATGTTTGGGTTGCAACGAATAAATATCATTACAATGTAAGTGCTTTGGGTTTGATAAAACTTTATTCTTTTTCCACGAATAAAAAAATATTTTATTTAAATCAATAATATTTTCATAACATTCTTTAAATTTGAAACCATAGTTAGCTTTAGAATGTTCTTCCCACATACTAACTGTTATCTTAGTCTGTTTGGAACTTGGTAAAACTTTTGGAAGACTTTTTTCCTAACGAATCAATACTTTGTACAATTACTTAGTATTGAAAAACTTTATTCTTTTTTCCATGTTCATTTAGAAAAATCAATAATATTTTCATTCTTTAAATTTGAAACCATAGTTATTACTTTAGAATGTTCTTTATGTTTGTCTGTTAACTTAGCAGGAAGACTTTTCCCATACTAACTGGTTATCTTACATTTTTAACTTTCTGGATAACATACATTTATTTTAATTTTAAGGAAAATTATGGAGGAATATTAAGAAAAGTATGTTAATTTTGAACCAGGATAAGTTGGGTGGATATCTTTGCTTAGAAGGGGGAGGGGAATCTTACTTATAAAAGAAAGAAAAAGAAGAATTTTATATCATCTGCCGTTCAGGATTTTCATATAAGGTATCCATTCAATTTTACTGCTTATTCGTTAGCTATAAAATCATGTACTACGTTTTAACCAGTTCTATATTTTTTTAAAAACATGTTGTTAACTTTGTAATTAAAATTCTCACCAATTTTTAACTTTCTGCAGTATAACTAGCTGTAATGAATACAGTCGTTATAACTATCTAACCGTATACAGTTATTATCTAATCGGAAGAAAAATACATATTTTATGCGACCAAATGAAAAAATGCGCTAATTAGGCAATAGGTTGTAAATGGGATTTTATCTGTAAGACAACAAAACAAAAATAACATTTTTATCGACTGCTGTTTAGTTCTTTATCTTACCAAAGGAAAATAAAATTTAAAAAAAAAAAACCTACTTTTTCTGTAATTGTAAACATCTGAAACCCTTTCTTTCTTATCAAAAAAAAAAATAAATAAAAATGTTATCGAGTGTTTCTTTTTTAAAAGAAATCAGTGTGTAATTTTACAACACATGTCAATTCCGAAGTTATAATATGATTAATATTATGTATCTAAATGAAGATGTCCTTCAGAAATTACTGATATTGATACCATACAAATGGTAATTCCCATTTAGAAAAAGTGTTGTTGATTCCAGCGAATAAACGCAAAATGAAGGTCCTAGTATTCTTGTGTATCGTGGGTGCGGCTTACGCTTTGCCAGGTATATGTTTCAACAATTATTTAATTAAATTACAACCATTTAATAAAATTCATCTATACTCATCTATAATTGATGTATAATTCATTGACTATTCTCATTATTATATAATTCTATACTCATTATAATTGATGTATAATTTATCTATAAATAATATATGTAGTACTTAAAAACGCTGTATTTTTGTATAGAATAGCAGATATATTATGAGTAAAAAATGTAAGATGAATATTTATTTTAAATCTTTGTTAAATTTGATTATAATTCAAATAGTTTTCTTATATATAGTAGTTAGATAAACATTTTCACGTTACCAACCAAATTTTATATTCTTTTAATGAGAATATTTAAAGTTAACTGCATGTATTTATGGATAGCTATCATGTCAATTATGCATCTATAAATTAAAATTACAGAAAAATATAGAGTTAATATTAATGACTACTCATTAATTGGACTATTAAATATGATATTATTTAATCGGACTACTAATTTATAACCATGTTATTGGTAGCCCTTATAAGTAGGTTTAATTTCAATATCGGGGTCTGATGGCCGAGTGGCTGACTTTCGGTACCACGAATTTCGCTCGAATCCCGACGGTGGCATGAATGTTTGTAGTGGTTCGAACCCACTTTAGACCGTAGGTCCCGGTATAATATGATTGTTAGCGTTGTCTTGAGGTTTAGTTCTGGGTTCAGAGAGCGTTGTGAGGTTTAGTTCTGGGTTCAGAGAGCGTTGTGAGGTTCAGCCCTCTGGTTCCTCCTTAAAGTGAAACTGCATATTACACTTAGCCATGGACCAATTCACCTACGATGGGGTCTTTTGGACCTGGAGAAGGCTTCCTTGCACCAGATTTGTAACAGCAATTTCAATAACAAATTATTTCAATTTTAATGTGCATTTTGAAGTTTTAAATACCTGTTTTTAATACGCTTTTATTAGTTTCACCTGTATGTTTTTTGTAACTGACTCTTTGGGCTCGATTTTGCCCTACTTTAAGCTATCAGATTTAATTTAAACGTTGTAGACTTATCGAGGACCGACGGCATTGAAATATTTTGAAAAGTTTATTATCTCGTCATGATTAGGATCGCCAGGATTAGTGATTTTATTTTAACTTATGAAGAGCAATTTAACTCATGTGGAATTAAAAGTACCTAAGACATTCAAACCTACGTGTGGCAATGGCACAACGGATAACGCACCTGACTACAGATCAGGAGATTCCCTGTTCGAATCCTGGCCGGCTCGACATATTCGCATTTAACCTTTGTTTTACTCACAATTAAATTATTGTAAGAACTATAGTTCCAGTCCTCCGTACCTCATTTAAATATTATAGTTTAAAAACACGCTTTTAGAGTTAATCAAACTAAAAAGTAAAAAATAATTGTTAACGTAAGAATAAAATGACTGACGAGAAAATTAATGCCACTGTTCTAAAAGCGTGGGGGCTTTGTATGACATTTTTAAACTAACTCTGCATTTCGGAATGAAACTAGTGAAAAATTATAACGATTCATAACGAGCACTTCACGCCTTTAGAACAGTAACATTAAATTTCTCGTCAGTCATTTTATTCTTATGTTAACAATTATTTTTAGTTTTTAGTTTGATTCACTCTAAAAGCGTGGTTTTTTAGTTTTTTAAACTATTAATTTATTGTACATTAACGTCATTTGCCATAGAAACGGGAGGTATGTAACGAATCGTTGTTGTATTTTGTTGTCTAATTTTTTTTTTCAAATATTGCTAAATTAATTGATTTTAAAAAAAATTTTGTAAAATGTTTTCTTTAAATTCTTTGTGGAATTCTTATATAATTAAAATTATGGAATTTCTTTGAAGATGGGCAACTGCAGGTGATATCTGCAAACATAATTAAAAATTTAAGTGTCTTGCATTTGTTCTAATACTCACCAATCATATATTGCGTTTACAGAGGTATCTTATAAATGGTCATTCTCCTTATTGGTCACAGTCTTTCTTAACCATATCTTTAATTAACGTTTTCAAAAAATTGTTTGTTGTAACAGCATTGTCAAACAGATTCGTCATAACAGCATTACATTTATTTTAACGATGTTTAGGTCTTTGTTTGTGCCAATATATTTAGCATTCGTTGTATTCCCTGACAGTCATATATTAGTCACATTATATATATCCAAGTATTACCGTAGTTTAACTATTATGGATTAAAATTATATTAGATGTGTCTTAACAATATTTTCAATGCATTACTTGTGTCTAAATAATCCCCATTTTTAGTCGGCCTTGCAGGCCTTTTTTACTCGGCCTAACCATATGAACAGAGAGCACTGAAGCCTATGGTATATAAAAATTCAAGAAAGGTGCCTAAAAGAATTCGGGGGTACTCCTTGGGAATCTATAGCTAAAAATCAATGAAGTTCCTACCTTTGCAGCTATCTCTGTTGTAAGAAAAATATACTGTTATCATATTTTTCATTGATAACAAGTACTACATTTGTCAAATATGAGTAGTTAATTTAGACTTTCTACAACAAATAAACGTACTTAATTTTAGCCATAACGTCATTGTATTTATCTTTATAATTTTTAGGTCTTTATATGTGACCATATGTTTACCAGTCGTTGTTTTCCCTGACAGTCCTATATTAGTCACATTCTATAATATATACCCAAGTATTACAGCAGTCTAACTATTTCGGATTAAAGTTATATTACAATTGTCTTAACAACATTTTGAATGCATTACTTAAGTTCAAATGAATCCCATTTATAATATAATTATATAATTATATTATTACCCACACCATGGCAGATCCACCTCCATGCTTAACAGTTGGAAGGAGACAATCACGTTCAGACGCTTGTGCAGGTGTCATATTTCATATTTTTTATCATATTTTTCTATCGATAACAAGGATTACAAATATGATTAGTTAATTTATGCTTTCTGCAACAAATAAACGTACAATTTTAATCTGTTTTATAATATAAATATTTTTTTCGAGTATCTTTCCTTTACTATTTACTATTTGATTTACTTCGTAGTTATCCAAGTTATACGAATCACACAAACCTTATGCATTGTGGTTTCGTCTATTCCTCAGTGTCCGTAGGGCGGGAAGGACATCCGATGAGTAATTTGTTCATGGATGGAGGGGAAGGGGGCAGCTTCTGTTGTGATAAAGTATTGTAGAGCATTGGGCGTAGGGCCTACAACCCTACCCCCTAAAAGAAAAGATCTCCTGTTTCGAAATCTGCCAGAAGGCTTGGGCCAAACCATGGGGCTGTTGCGCCAATGAAGTTATGCCTGTATAGATTACATATAAATCTTTCATTTTTTATTAAGCATTAATAAAAATATTATATTTAAATGAGAAAAAATATATGTAAATGAGAAAAATTATTTGATCATTTCCTTGCCAAAAATAGAGAAATTTGTTCATTTTTAATCTAATGTAGCTGGCAATACAGACAGTTATCATTATGCCATTACCAAGGACTGCACCGCTGTTACTCAATTAGCACTACCCACGGGGCACGTGTAGCTTGAAGATATGCTACGGATGCGAATAACACTACCCCACAACGCTCTACGATCCTACTAGACTGGTACCTATGGTTTAAAGTGGATTCCGAACCACTTCAAACATCCATGGCATAGCCGGGACACGAATCCGAAAAATGTGGCACCGAGCGCTAGACACTCGGTCATTCAGGCCTACAAATCTTATATAATCAGAAGAATACTTTTCAAATTAAGTATTTGTAGTGTATAAATCTTTAAACCTTTTATTTATTTGTTCTAAAATTTAAAAATAATAATAATTTTTATTTCATTGCTACAAGCCGTCTGTTCGTGGAAATTTCGCACTATATCAGAAAAGATTTTTGTAGATTCAACGTTGTTCAGGCTGAATCACGCGAAAGATAGGTTTAACACTGCATCCACTTAGTACCATTTCAATTTTGAACTAGCAACCTTAAGGATAGCATTTAAGAATTTCGCATTTTCCTTCCTTCTTCCTGAAGTTTGAAGGAAGGAATCATCGATCACATTTTTCATCCCCATCTCTGACATAAGCGATGGATTATTATATAATATTGGTTTTAAAATCGCCAGTAAAAGCCACTGAATACAGGGCGTTATCACAATTTAAGAAACACCATCGATTTATAAAGAATCTTTTATTAGTATGGTGTATGACCGCCTTTGTCATGTAATACAGGTTTGATTCGCATAGGAATCGATTCATACAAGTGATGAATTGTTTTTAGAGGAATTTTGTACCATTCCTCATGGAAATATTGTGAAAGTCATAGGAGAGATGCCGGTGGAGGATATCGATTCCGGATTGAACCCTCTAAAATAGATCATAAAGGTTCAATGATATTGAGGTCAGGTGACTGTGCGGGCCAAGGTAAATGTTTAACTTCCTCTTCGTGTTCATCAAACCATTATTGGACAAGTCCATCTGCATGGATGGGTGCATTATGATCCTAGAAAATGCCATCTCCTGCATCATAGGATGGACCCGGTCAGCTAAAGTTTCTCTATACTTCTCTTCTGTAATTCTTCCTTTCAGGATTACGATTGGTCCAATAGTAAACCGTGACACGGCTACCCACACCATGGCAGATCCACCTCCATGCTTAACAGTTGGAAGGAGACAATCACGTTCAGACGCTTGTGCAGGTGTCCTCCAAACATATACTAGTCCTGTTGTAGAGAAAAATGTGAAAGACTATTTGCCAGACCATATTATTTTCTTCCACTTATGAATTGACCAGGTTTTGTGAATATGACACCACTGTAGACGACGTTTGGCATTAACATCTGTTACAAGTGGATTGAGAATTGCTGCTTTGTCGTAAGTGTCCTGTTTATGAAGGTGCCTTTCAACTGTAATGATTGATACTGGAGAATCCAGATGCTGATTGAGCTCTGCTGTCCCTTTTGCTGCAGTTGTTCGCTTTTGAGACATCACAATCCGCTTCAATGCCCGCTTACGAAGCACATTCAAAAATGTCACTTTTATTCACAGGTGTTTACATTATTTTGATAACCCCTGTTTATTTTATTCTTTATGCTTTACGAATCATATATTTAAATTCTGTGATATTTTTCTTCTTCTTTAATGGCGCAACCGCCGTAGGGTGGGTCAAGGACATCTACCTACTGGCAGATTCCTAAACATGAAATGCTGCAACTCTTTTTACAAGGAAAGGTCACCCCTATTCTTAACAGTCATATTAGACAGGGACCTACATTTTAAAGAGGATTCTTCTGTAATAATTACTATAAAATAAATACTTTAGAATTCATTTCAAAATTTCAGATGATGTGTGCATCCGTTCGGCATCTGAGGTGTGCAAATCTGAGTACCCACAACCTAGAGGTATGCCACGGACTGAAGAAGAACTCAAGAATGTTTGCGGGTATGATATTTGAAAACAACATCTTTTTCAATTCCTTCTATTAGCTCACACTCTACCTATATATATCTTGTTCTAATTTTCAATCGTTCATGAAATACTTTTCATTCATCCACTCAAGTTCAAATACATTTTTATTGCACTTCTAGTGGATGACACTGGGTGTTAATACAGTTTTTTCAAATATTAATTCAGTAATTAAATTTAATTAATTAATTTTAGTTTTTTTTTTTTACATTTAAGTTGCATGTATCTACCAATAGATGGCCCCAGATAAACTTAAAAAAATGAATAAAAATTATTTATAAAGGACTTTCGGGAATATAGTGAAAAAAAAAAGTAGGAATTGACTTTAAAAAAAATTTTATATTACTTGTTTCTCAAAAGATTGCATACATATTCAATTTGATGTATTTATAAATTGATTAGTTGTTAAAAAAAGAACTTTTTTCTTTCTAATGCAGCTGATTTAAAATTTTGATAATTTGAATTCCAAAAACATTTCAATAAAAAAAATCGAAATTTTAATCTTTGATTAAATTTTAAGCATTAAGAACTTACTTCACATATACTACTGTGCCCAAAGAGTAAAACCAACTTTCAATTTAGATTTCCCTGGCATATGGAATTTCAATTTTTTTTTTTTTTTTAGGTTGTTAGCACTGTCCTTTACATCTGGGCGAAGTTTGACGTCAAAATATTCATTAGTGTTTGAGTTACGCTTGTCTTTGTAAAACGCTAAAAGTGATTTCGGCGGTTTTTGAAATGTCTGAATTAATTCAACAAAGAACTTGTATTAATTTTTTTTTTTTTCCGAATGAATATTCGTGTACGGAATGTTGCAGAAGGCATTCGGTGATCAAACTATGTAGGAAAGAAATGTTTACAAGTGGTATAATTAGTTCAAAGAACGGCAGAGAACGCGTTGAAGACGAAGAGAGCTCTGGTCAACCCTCAACCTCAACCGACGAAGCTCACGTCCGAAAAATTAAAGATTTGGGGCTTGCAAACCGTCGATTACATTATATTAGTATAAATTGAGAGTAATTTAAGGGTTATATATTTTGTCTAATTAATGTCTTTCATTCAAAACACCGTATTGTAATACATATTATAAATAATGGGTATATGTGCTACATAAAATTTCTTCAATTAAGATGTAGAATTTAAAGTGGATAAAAATAATAACAGTTACGTTGTTATGTAATAAATTTCATTACATTGTTAATTTTTCTTATATAATAAATTTCACTTTAATATATATATATATATATATATATATATATATAGGTGTGTGTGTGTTTTAAAGTGAAATATATTTTTGTTCCAAAATGAAAATAAGAGATTTGACATTGCTCTCAGGAATTTCAATATATATATATATATCCTATATTGATTTATACAGGCACATTGTTAGAGATAATTATTAAACATAATAGGCAAACATAGTGTTTGAATTTTTATATATACTTTATATATATTAATATACTTTATATATATAATAAATTAAGTATATATTAATATATATAATACATATGTCCATATAGGCCTGATGGTCACACAGTTGTCAAGGACAGTGCCAGCAACATGAAAAAGAAAAAGAAATTGAAATTCCATAAGCCCGGGAAATTTAAAATGAAAATTGTTCTTACTTTTTGGACACAATATTCTGCACGCTACCGATAACAAATGATCGATTTGAATCAAGAAGTGCTTGAAAAATCACCAGAATATTAAAGAGGCAACACGAAGTTATTTTGCTTCATGATAATGCACCATCCCACACAGTAAAACTGTTTAAAAAAAAAACGATTGAGGCGTTTAGTTGAGAAATATTTCCACATGTGGCTTACTCACCAAACTTGGTTCCGTTTGGTTATCACTTATTTTCATGGACAAGCAGTTGCTGGGTGGCGTTTCACTTCTGAAAATCATTTGATGATCGGTTTGCCTCAAAAGAGCAACAGTTTCTTTGGCGTGGCATCCACAATTTGCCAAACAGATGAGGAAAATGTAGAGCTAGCAATGTAAAAATACTTCCAATAAAACATTTTTCATCCTTTTCCTACAATAAACGTGTATTTTCTATTCCGGTTTCCTATTTAAAACTAATGGTTTGTTAAAATGCTATAAAATGCTTTGTCATGAGATGTTATGTACTAAACCAGGGTAGGTAATGCTCGGCCGGCCTTGAATATTTATCCGGCCCTAAGACTTATCACCCTTTTACAAAATAAATTTATTTTATAATGACCGAAGTAGTGAAAACCAATATATTAAAAAATGCATTACGCTTGCATCCATATATTCACAAATTAACTGTCGAATTAACTGTCACTTCAGTGACACAGCGACCATCCCTAGATACGCACAGTTGATTGTTGATAGCAGAGCAAACCAGATTCTTATTTGAAGTTGTTAGAGCTTTTGGGTCAACACACACATGCGAGTCGGTTTTTTTTTTTTCCTAAAATGAAATTGTCCCAACACAAAATAAGCTCAAATATAACGGACGCTAACATGCAACATCTATTACGATGTGCAAAATACCCAAATTGAGATCTACACTCATGTCCATAAATTAAGGATAATTCAGAATCACACAGAAATTGAACTCTAAAATAAAAATTTCACCTGTAGAATTATCACACACATCTTGAAGAAGAATATGCTAATTACAGAAACCACCAGATGGCCCGGATAGTACGTCTCAATGACGAGAGTGTAAGAGAGGGGTATATAAGGAATGGTGACAAAGAAGTAAAATTGTTCACAAGCGCTTTAAAAGCCTTTCAGTGCAATAACCGCATAGTTATGGCACAAAGGAAGTATTTGGATGATTTTTACGTGGTAGAATTATCGGACGACTGGAATGTGGACGTACCCAGCTGGAAGTATCCGAGGAACTTGGAATAATCGCCCAGAGTGTCATCTCCAGGCTTTGGCAACGATTCCAAGAGGATGGTAATGTGAGTAGATGTTACAGCACAGGTCGCCCCCGAGTCACAACGCCGAATGAGGACCGGTATTTAGCAGTTACTGCCAAAAGAAACTGACGGAGCACAGCATCAGACCTGTCTCGTCAGCTCTCATCAGCTACCGGTAAGACAGTTTCAAGGCAGACCGTGTACAGACGCTTAGGGCACATTGGTCTATATGCTCGTAGGCCTGTCAGATGTGTTCCACTTACCGCAACTCACAGTCGCCTGCGATTAACCTGGAGTAGAGAGCATGCATTGTGGACACCGCAACAGTGGTCTGGTGTGTTGTTTTCCGACGAGTCCAGGTTTAGTTTGCAGTCTGATTCTCGCCGGACGCATATGGGGAGCGCCAGGTACCCATTACCCCCAAGAGAACACCATTGAACGACACCGTTACGGTGGTGCAGGATGGCTCGTTTGGGGAGGAATTATTCTTGGTTCCAGAACTCACCTGCATGTTCAGAGTGTACATGATGACAGACCACATCTATCGGGATGTCATTCTGGAACAACATGTACGTTTGTTTCGGGGCGCCATGGGTGCTGAATTTCTGTTTATGGATGACAACGCCTGTCCTCACCGTGCAAACATTGTAGACGAATGCCTTCAATTGGAGGATATCACCCGTATGGATTGGCCAGCATACTCACCGGACTTGAATCCAATAGAGCATGTGTGGGATATGCTTGGCCGACGAATTGCAGCCCGTCAACCCTCTCCCACCTATCAACCGGAACTTCGGAGGGCATTGCTTGATTAGTGATGTAATATTCCCCAAGATCAGATTGATAATTTGATACTCAGGCATGCCTAGACGTTGTAAGGCCTGTATTGCATCGTCCGGGAGACATACTCCATATTAACCATCATACTAACCATGTTATACTGTTTTTTGTAAATAGGTTCTTTTTGAAATTTGCTCCAGGGAGTAAAAATCGCAATTTTTATTAATTATGTCAAACATATAGCATCTTTTTTGCTCTTTACCTTTTGTTTAATAAATAGACTTTACAAATAAATCAAATTTGTTTTGCTTCTGTCTCTTTCTTTGCCTGAACTTCATTATCCTTAATTTATGGACATGAGTGTATTTGCCAGAGCTAAGTGAAAAAGTAGAGAAACAAATATCGCACTAGTGAAATAAATATTTTTTAATGATTTCATTTTTTTTTTACTTCGTTTATATTTATATATATTTAATATTTCATTTTTAGTGTTATATATTTCTTCAGAATGTGCGTTTAGTATCATTACTATTATATGATCTATGTTTACATGTAAGACTAATAGTAAATACAATAATAATAATAATTCATTATGTTTCAGTTTTCGCTAGAAAAATATCTATAGTGAGTCTAAATCTAATATGAGGATATATAATTTTACATGTGGCCCGCAAGTTAATTCGGGTTGGCCACCCCTGTACTAAATACATAATTAATGTGGTCACCGTGTACTAAATACTGTTTTGTACCACCCCTGTACTAAATATACCATTAATGTGGTCACCCGTGTTCGAAATACTGTTTTGTACCTCCCTTGTACTAAATACTGTAATTGATGTGTTCCCCGTGTGCGAGTGGCTTGAAATTTTCTAATACTACGAAAGTTTTTTCGATACAATTGCATTCAATGTAGATTAGAGTATAATAACAATTGCATGTAGAGTATAATAATGAGTAAAAATAAAATATTCTGAAATTACTGAGACCCTAACACTGTTTGCGGATTTATCTCTGACATCATGCTGTGCATCAAGGAATTCGTTGACAAGTGCGGCACCCTGAATGCTGACCTATTCAGAGATTTGGTCTTGGCAGATAAAATTGAAAATGTTATAGAAGTTACAAAAGTTCTTTGCAAAAAGGACTCAGAAACGTACAGAGGTAGTATGCAGCTTTTAATTTTGTGCATTAAGGATTCTATACTGGACTATTCAAACTATTAATGAAGTATATATACATACGAGGGTAAGATGAAAAGTTATCGGCGTTCCAATCAGCAAAAATTTATGTTTCCTGCCTGGGTGCATGTGTCATTATGTCGTAACACAAGTTTCAACTTGTTCTTACAATTAGTTTGTTTACACGATTATTTGCATTAGACGTCTTGCGTGTTTTTCGTTAAAAGGGATAAACTTGAATATCGTGCGGTCATAAAATTCTTAGTTTTGGATATATTAACCCCTGAGGAAATTCATCCGAAGTTGACAAAAGTTTACGGGGACTCTGCTCCTTCCATGTCAACCGTTAAAAAATAGGCAGCTGAATTTAAACGTGGTTGCACATCCCTTGAATATGGCCCATGTGAAGGACGACCAAAAACGCAACCACACCAGAAACCATCGAAAAAGGGCATGATGTTGGACGGTAGGTGAGTATACGTGAGTGAGATAGCTGTGTCTGTGGGGATATCGGAAGAAAGGATGCGAAACATCTTGCACGAAGAATTAGGGATGTGAAAGCTCTGCGCAAGATGGGGGCAGGATTTGCTGAATGCCGATCATATTCAAATGCGCAAACAATTTTCACAGCAATCTTTGGACCAATTCAGTAGGGATCCGACCGATTTTGTGCGGCTATTTGTCACCATGGAGGAGACATGGGTCCACCACTTCAAGCCAGAAACAAAACAGCAGTCCAAGCAGTGCGCGGAAGCTGTTAATTGATTAACTTGCAAAAAGCAAAATATTTTTTTTTTTCTAATGCAGCTGGCAAACACTTAGACAGCTTGGTCTTGGATGCCTTAAGGAAAGCGCTGCACTGACGTTACTCACTTTGCATTACCCAGGGAGCGCGTGTAACTTGAAGATAAGCCACGGACGCGGAGTAACAATGCCCCCGCAACGCTCTACGATCATATGAAACCGGGACCTACTGTTTAAAGTGGGTTCCGAACCACTACAAACATCCATGGCACCACCGGGACTCGAACCCGAAACATGTGGTACCGAGCGCCACAGCGCTAACCACTCGGTCATTCAGGCCCTAAAGGCAAAATATTTACAGGCGAATATTACTCCAACTTTCTTAACCAGCTGGATGCCAAAAGAAGAGGCCTGGATTAAAAAAGGAAAAAGTCATCTTTCGCCAGGACAACGCATCTGAACACTAGGCTGCTTTGTCGAGGGAAAACTGCGGATTTAGAGTACGATTTGCACAGTCATCGCCCTATGCTCCTGATTTGGCATCCTCGGTCTTTTATTTGTTCCCAAACTTGAAGAAATTTGTTTCTGGGAAGCGCTTCGCATCCAATGTAGTTGAGAGGGCCGTAGATGATATTTTTACAACCTTCCAGACTCTCCCCTTCCGGGAAGGAATACTGATGTTGGAGAAACGTTGCACCAAGTGTGTTGAAGTCAAGCGAGATTATGTAGAAAAATAAAAGCATTTTTTAACTGAAAGTCGCAGTCTTTCACTGCCAGGTCGAGAACTTTTCACCCTACCCTCGTATATGAAGTAAGCACATGCAAAACCCTCATGGAGCAATTAGGCACTCAAAAATAACAATTAAAATTGAAACTTTTCGTATTTCAATGTCATTATTTTGATAATATTTTCTGTTAATGTTCTGTTGTCTTGAACAATATTGTATGTTATATAATATCATAAAATTTCATTACAACTGATTAAGTTATGATTAGTCATGTAATAGCAAAAATATGATATTGAAAAATTATCTTTCCATGATATAATTTGAAATTGACTAAAATACACATATTGTTGAAAGGGAAGAATACTATGAATATCACATTCTGTAACTTTTCCTATAAGTGTTTGGAACAGTGATTATTTTTAAATTTATTTTAAATCAAATTTTTATTAACTCACATTTTTTCAAGCAATGTATTGTTAACCTCGCAACAACAAAAAAAATGTTTAATAAAACAATCTCATTTTTTTCGATGTTCTCCTAACTATTTCTTCTTATTTAACAGTGGTTGTTAAGCACCTGCCGTGCATACGTGAAGTAACAGACGAGTTCAATTACTGCAGTCTGAAGCGTAACAATACCATTAAACTCTTACAAGAACACCTGGGCAGTCGGGAAATGATGCCTTTCCAGCACGTTACAAGATGCTTGTAAGTTTGTTTTATTGTAAATTCTCGAAGTCTGTTTACCCTTTTATAGGGGTATTACTGTCAAGCCTTCCTAAAATGTTCTTCTTTATTAAATTAAATACAGTAAAAAATACTTCACATTTAAAGTTACTTCACAAACAATACTTCACGTATTAAGTCATATTAAAGTTCATAATTAAGGATTACTCTAATTCTTTTTTATCGTAGATAAATTATCATAGTTAAGTTCATAATTAAAGATTACTATAATTATTTCTTATCGTAGATAAATTATCCTTCAGTAAAACCGTACTTCATACAAAATGCAGAATATTAAAATTCAAAAATTAGTTTCATTATTTATATGCAAATAATTTATAAAAAAATATATAATAAAAAATTATTATGGTTTATCGTTTTAATAAAGAAATAACGTAGATCATATCTTGTACAGAGTATGAGAAATAGAGGGCTAGCTTTCATAGATTTCATTCAAAAATTTTGAATCTTACAATCCATAGACAGCAGCGCCTCCTGGTAAATTCTAAAAAGCAATACTTTTGCAACTATAAGAAAGCTAATTATTGAAGATTTTTTTTATCCTCCGTAGAGCTACAAAGCATTGCGGGTTTTTTAATTTTATTTACATCTTTGGGGTGTCTGCAAGTTTCGATTACAGCACACTAATCCATTCTTGTATATTATAAAAGATATTTAGGTAACTTTATCTATATATAAAGATACAGCTTTCTATTTTTTACTCTATAAACTTATCTTTTATAAATCATTTACATCATTCAAACATATTTTTATACTCTCACAAGATAAAGGAGGAAACAACACAAAAATATGAAAATTTCTGCTGATGACGTTAAAAAATACAAAAAATGTCGAGCTTACTCCTCGTCATGCCTTAGATTGCCCAGCTGTTGCAGTCAACATACATTGTCTGGACCATTCCTCGGAGGAGGATTTATACTCCGAGCTGGCAATCAACATGGCCAATATTGTTCTATATCAACATAGCCACGATATTTATTGTAAATTCTGGATGTCCGCTTTCTCATTTACCAAAGGAATATTACAACCAAACTTCTCTAGATTGTTTTTCTTTATTAAGCGAAAAATCATAGCACTTTTAAAGCTTGCTTTAGTTCTGTTTTTGTAGTGCAGAATTATAAAATTTCAAAAATTACTTTTATTGCTTATAATTAGTTAAATTATTAACAAAAAGGGAATGATAATGGAGGATTCACTTTCATAGATTTCAAATAGAAAATTTCTCAACATTATATTATGCAGACAGTGGCAATTATATAATATAATTTCAATTATATATATATATATATATATATATATATATATATATATATATATATACTAGTTGACCCGGCAAACGTTGTTTTGCCATATACATTATTTCTATAAAATATTTTTTTAGTTAATTAAAAAAAAAACTAACTTACTATAAGTGTGTGGGAAATGTAGTTATGATTGGAAGAGGAAAGAAACGTTACAGACAATGCAGGCTTATAAAATGATAATACACTATACATTTATTTATTTCATCCTTTATACTTTATTAAATTAACAAATATATTTTAAACATATTATATAATAGTTGTATATACATCAAAAATAGTTATTTACATATTTACTACTAATTGCGGAAATTAAAAAATAATCAACATCAATCTCTAAGTGCAATGGAGTATACACTATTTTTGGTTAGTCCGTCTTTAGCCAACACAAACAAACTGGATGGTTTACCCACGCGCGAACATGCCACGTATAGTTGTCCGTGGGAAAAACATGGTGTGCCCAAATCTACGCCATCTAATCTAAACAGACATCGTTTGGCCTTGCGACTTGTTGATTGTCATTGCGAATGCCAAACTAATTGGAAATTGAATACGTTTGAATTCAATTGGCACATCTGTGGGAATTATAGATATTCATGGCAGCAATATATTTTCGCCTCGGTACTTGCCATTCAAAATGCTGGCTTCGATAACGTTTTTCAATAATTTAATTTTTTATTTTTAAATTACTAATCGTGTTACATTGCACAGCCGTGGTGGGTTCAAATTACGAATCAAAATAACCAGAGATCCAACCTTTATTTGTAAATGATGCGGTGGCATGCCTGGCAAATCCAATGAATTCAAAAACTCAATTGGATAATTTACAGCTTCATTGGCATCGCAAACCGTATCGATAGATTTGTGTGACATCAAGTTCCCTGGCTACAACTGTTGTATCTTGGAATTTAAAACCATTGACGTCCACATTTTTTGCTGCCAAACTTTCTCTTTCTGCCAACCAATCAAGATTTTTGAATTGTGTGCATACATCGGGAAATATGTGGTCGATGAGATTATTTTGCGAGTCGATGATTGTGCAGAAATCTGTCGGAAATTTTATGCATCCAGTATTTTCATGTACAGCAATTTTCCATCGTCATTATCTAACAGTTGTTTTGATAATGTTTCAGCGGATGGATGATGATGATGATGAATGAAGTGGTATATGGGGATGTGAAGCAACAAGGACTATAATCCCCTAATCACTATATATATATGAACAGTTAGTTTTTTTCCTTCCTTATTTTTAATATGTCACTCTCCACAACGCTCTACGATCGTGTTAGACCGGGATCTACGATTTAAAGTGGATTCGAACCACTACAAACATCCATGGCACCACCGGGACTCGAACCCGAAACCTGTGGTACCGAGCGCCAGAGCGCCAGCCACTCGGCCATTCAGGCCCCTCAGCGGATGGAACTTGAAGCATTTGAACGCGCAACTTTACTTTTAGTTGTAATTTTTCAACATTTCACCACAGTGACGATGATTTTAAGCAAGCGTTGATCTCATCAACGCACGTTGAACGTGAAATGACAGGAAGGGTTTGCCTGAAATCACCTGAAAGGAGTAATAGAGTGCCGCCAAATAGTTTGTCGTTGTTTTTATATCCTTCAATGTCCTGTTCAATGCCTCAAGCGAATGTTTGTGTGCAATAGTGCATTCATCCCAGATGATAATTTTTGCACTGTTTCAGCACTGTGGCCATGGACGATTGTTTCTTTATATTGCACACTGCATCTGGGTTAATTTGAATATTCAGTGGCAGCTTAAATACTAAATGAGCTGTTCTGCCTCTATCTAATAAAGTAGTTGCAATTCCAGATGATGCATGCCATTTTTGATCGTATCTCGGCAAGAAGTAGCAAAAGGAGAAATGTTTTGCCAGTTCCACCTGGTGCATCCAAAAAAAAAAAAACCCCCTTGTCCTGCCGGAACTGCCAACATAATGCGGTCGTAAATGGTTTTTTGTTCATCAGTCAATCGTGGGACATTGCGAGTAACAATCGCTGCCATTTCAACAGTATTATACTGCAGTTCACGACTCATATCAGTGTTGATTAAATCAGATGCACTTCGATTTGGTGAACTCATACCAAAATGACTGATTTGTAAATTGGCAGTGGCAATGCAACAGCTAAATGGATAACTGCTGGATCCCGTTCATGAATTGGGAAACCGAAGATACGCCAGACAGCTTCATTGGAGCTGATGTACCGGCCAATTTGGTAGTTCGTTATTTCATCGTTGTTATTCAATGGAGGAGCCTTCACATTGGAATTTTCAATTCTAAATACAGCCATATCACTTCCTTTATTCACATACTTGCAAATATATTTGATGCTGTTTACCGAACTGCAGAACTCAACATCAATATGAGCATTGAACGTTTTGCTCAGCAGAGGTGAATATGGTACAACCCAACAATTGTCAATCTCAATGTGTACTTTACTGATAGTTTTAGTAAATAATTGCCAGACATTATCGGTACTTCTTCGACGATATATTGGATACCCGTCGACATGTGTGACCGTATCGTTGGTGAAATATTTTGGAAAACACTTTGTACATTTTTCATCTACCATGCAAGGAGATGAACGATTCAGGTGGCCGCATGGACCATGAATATGTTTGTAGTGACAATATCAAACAATAATTGATCAGTAGACGGATTTGGAATTTCTGCAGAAGTTAAACTATCGATGTCTTCAGGACGTATTTTGTCTATGAACCAAATCAAAATGTGAGCATGGGGTAATCCTCGCTTTTGCCACTCAACCGAATACATCCAGCAACGTGCAGGGCCAAATATATGTAATTTTGTAATGAAGCCGATTAAAGACATTAATTTTTTTATTTAAACACACGTGCTGTAATGTCATGACTAAAGAATTTTTACAAAAAAAAAACACCATATTGTTACCGATTACATTGTTAACACTGCATTGTTTTTGCCAAAAAAATTTTAAAAAAATATTTAGTGGTGGGCCACCCTTATCATTTAGGGATTTAAAAAATAGTTTACGACCGATTCGCAGACCTACCAAATATGCACAAAAATTTTCATAAGAATCGGTCAAGCCATTTCGCAGAAGTTTGGCAACAAACACTGTGACACGAGAATTTTATATATTAGATTTACCATAAAAGGGGCAAATCCTGACCGCAATATTATGACAACCATAAGAAAGCCATTTATTTTAATGCAGCTGGCAAGCACTTATACAATTGTCTTTTATGCCTTAAGACAAGCGCTGCAATGATGTTACTCACTTAGCACTACACAGGAGGTGCGTATAGCTTGAAGATAAGCTACGAACGCTGAGTAACAATACCGCCGAAGTGCTCTACGATTCTGTTAGACTGGGACCTACGGTTTAACGTGGATTCCAGACCCCTACAAACATCCATGGCACCGCCTGCACTCGAACCCGAAACCTGTGGTAGCGAGCACTAGAGCACTAGCTACTCGGCCCGACGTCTTCATAAATTGCTGATTATTTAGTTTTCCTAAAGTCGAATGGATATTTATTTTCCGTCAGTTCTTCATATCATAACCTAATATTATTTATAATAATTCACTTTGATATACAATTATACACTCTTAAAAGAATTTCAGTAATGTAGAATTTGAATTTGAAGTAAAAAAAAATGTTTCTTTTCAGACCTACAGTTCTTAACAGCAACTGCTATGTCGGTCGGTTCGACAAAAAGTGCGGATCTGACTTAAAGGATGTAGCTCTTGCGGCTATCGATAAAATGGATATGTTAACTTTCGACTGCCCCAAGACCCTTCATCCTGAATTTCTGATACTGTTGGAACTCGTTGAAAAGTTGACAAAAGAAAAAATTTACGTGAAAAGTACATTTCAGTGAAATAAATGTAGTTAGCATTCACATTTATTTTAATTAGCAGGATATTTTAATCTCTCTTTTTCCTGGAATTCTTAAATTATGCTTTTTCTGTAATTAATACGATAATAAATGTAAAAAAAGAAATAATATTTTACAAAAACATTGTTTTGTTGTTGTTGTATGCTGTACATTGTTTTTACATGTTATTGTTTACTGAAAACATTATACGCAATAAATATTTTTACTTCCAAGTTTTTTAATATTTAATATCGATCATTTTTTGTATTATATTCATTATTGTCTTCACAGTTAACTCATATTTTTATAATTTGTTACTCAAGTACACTCTAGAACAAAAATTAAACAATGTACCATGAACTAATTAACTCACCGGCACTACAGTTAATATTGGATCAAGGCCGTCTGCCTACTAGCAGATTCCAAAAATAGAAGATGGTTTCATTTTACGAAGTAGGGTAATCAGTCCTACGCCCAACAGTCATATTAGACCGTGACCTACAGCTAATATGGGATTCCAAACTACTAAAAGCATCCATGGCACCCTGGGACTCAAACCCGAAACCTGGGGCATCTAGCTCCAGCCACTTGGCCATCAGGTCACTCAACATACCATGAAACAGTTAAACATTGATATTGATATTAATATTCGTGCTTCCTGAATCTAAAAATTTTAGAAAGAATCATTTTAAAAATTGATTAAGAGGTATTCTAACAGTTTTTCGAAAGTTGTTGTAAACATTAGTTTATAATGTGTTTAAAGTATTTCATATAACATATTAAAATTTGTTATCGAAGAGTGCTTTTATTCCTTATTGAAAAACTATTATATTTGAATATTAATAAGTAAAATACGATTGAAAAAAAGGGCGATTTGGTTTGTCTTGTTGCTTTATAGTCATTTTGTGCACACTTTGGCCTAATAAGACCGGGACATACAATTTAAAGTGGATTCCGAACCACTCACAAACATCAATGCTACCTCCAGGATACGAACCTGAAGCCTGGGATACCAACGGCCACGGGATAAAACGTCCTTTACTGAAAGAGCAATCACAAACCCCAAACCATTACTTCTTTTTATAAAGTATTGAAAAATAATACAGTTATTTCATTAATATGATCTGGTCTGTTATTTTGGATAACTCATTTATAAATTATTTTTAAATAGAGATTTCTGACTATTGGTACCTTGCTTCTTTTGCTCAGTTGCACGCTCTCTCTCTCTCTGTCTCAAATGACGCCATATTCAAACTGGGCGATAAACACTATGTAAAGCTCCTCTCAAATAAGAGCGCATAAAGAGCAAATGGCTTTCGCCCAACTCATTAAAAAAAAAAAAAAAGGTTTGACAAGCAATGTCTTTCGCCCCTCTCCTGAAAGACCGACGGCGTCACGTATAGCTTGAAGATATGCTGCGGATGCTAGTAACACTACACCCACAACGCTCTATAGTCATATTAGACTGATATCTACGGTTTAAAGTGAATGTCGAACCACTACAAACATCCATGACACCGCAGGAACTCGAACCCGAAACATGTGGCACCGAGCGCCAGAGATCTAGTCACTCTGCCATCAGGCCCTATTGAGGAAGTAGTGGAAAAATAAACACCAAAGAGTGAGCTTCCAAATAATTTATAAAGGAGTTACCCATAATAACAGGCATATCGCATTGATGAATGACTGTCTAAATTTTCAATATTTCATAAAAAGTAGTAATGGATGGTTTGTGTTTGCTCATTCAGTAAAGGGTGCGGTTTCTTCCGCACTTCAAATCCCATTTACTATCATCAAATCCCATCCCCACTTCCGGGACCCCATTTACGATCAACAAATCCCATTTCCACTACAGGAATCCCATTTACTATCATCAAATCTCCTCTCCACTTTCGGGATCCCATTTACTTCTGGGATCCCATTTACTATCAAAATCCCATCCCCACTTCCGGGATCCCATTTACGATCAACAAATCCCATTTCCACTACAGGGATCCCATTTACGATCCTCAAATCCCATCCCCACTTCCGGGATCCCATTTACTAACATCAAATCTTCTCTCCACTTCCGGGGTCCCATTTACGATCATCAAATCCCATCCCCACTTCTGGGATTCCATTTACTATCATCAAATCCCATCTCCACGCCACAGTATATTTTGATTACATTGCAAAATTTACAAAAGTAAATCATACAAAATAATAATCAGATGTTTTTACTACTGTGCCCAAAACGTAATTTAAAATTCCCGGGGCTTATGAAATTTCATTTTTTTTTTTTCTTTTTAGGTTTGATGGCTCTGTCCTTGACATCTGTGTAAAATTTGAAATCAAAATATTCATTACTGTTTGAGTTACGCTTGGCTTTGCGAGATGCTAGAACTGATTCCGGCGATTTTTGAAATGTCGGAATTCATTGAGCAAAGAACTTGCATTAAATGTTGCTTGCGGAAACGTATAGAATGTTGAAGAAGGTATTCGGTGAGCATTCTTGTATTGGAAAGAAATGTTTAGAAGCACTATAAACAGTTCAAAGAAGGCAGATAACGCGTTGAAGACGAAAAGCCCACTGGTCGGACCTCAACCTAAGCCGACGAAGCACACGCCCAAAAAATTAAAGATTTAGTGCTTGCAAACCGTCGATTTACAATTAGAGACCTTGATGGGGATGTTGTAATTTTAAATGGATCAGTCAATTCCATTTTGGGCCTCAAACACGTCAAATCTCGATTGGTACCGAAAACACTGAATGCACCAGCTGACACTGCATTGATTCTTCATTCCTTCGTGAAACCCATATCGTTCCAAAACCACCGTATTCACACCATGCGACTTCTGGCTATTTCCTGAACTCAAAAGACCACACCGGGGACACATTTTTGAGTCGATGGAAGAGATTCAACGTGAATAGGAGCCGCTTTGAAGGCCATCCCTGCCGATGAATTTTTATCATGCATTGAGGATTGGAAACAAAGTTGGTATAAGTGCATTGTGTCCGGAGGGGATTACTTTGAAGGTGATGAATAAATTTGGAAGAATAAATAAAGAGCTTTTGACAAAAAAAATAATCGATCTTACTTTTTGGGCACATTAGTGAGTGACATAATGAAATTTAACATTTTAACTGTAATTAAAAATATGAGATTCGTCGCAAAAATTTGCAGTTAATGATAATACATTATAATTATGATAAATGAGATTTATGTCGCTGTAACTTATCCAATGGAAATTGTTTGCAGTTGTGGATCAAGTTTATTAGGTACTCATCAGTTAACACGTATTTTTTTTTTTTTTTTTTTTTTTTTTTTTTTCAAATAGTGTTTTTCACGTATATAAGTAATTGTAAAAACAATGAAAAAATCACGAGAATATTAATATAATCACGAGCAACTGACAACCCTGTGGAAAGTTATACTGAAAGGTAAAGAGATGTGTGAAAGTGGAAGACTTATTCTAAAATTCCAGAAATGATAAATTTAAATATTTTTCTTTAAAAATATCACTGCACTACAAATGAATAATTTCCATTTAAAATTCTGGGGCAAAAGTCTCTATGTCGGCATTGAAAAGAATTTAAAAATTCTTGATATCGTTTGTAAGGATATCAAAAATCTGATTTAAAATTTATTTTAAAGAACTATTTATTTGACTAATATATTTTGTAAATGAAGCATTTTTACAAAATCTCAATCATTGAAGACTCAGTCTGCTGATTGAATGTTTGACATATATTAAAACCCGAAAAATACTTTTTGTTCAATTGGAATTGAATCAAAACAATTTTTCAAATGAATTTATTATTTAGTGTTGGAAGGCGTCTAAGGAAATGCCTGACAGTGATAAAAAATTGCCATTTGAATATGAGAACAGTTGAAATTTTTATTATAAGCCCTAAAGGGATTTAATGCACATGCGTTGCAGAAGAATATATTAGTACAAAAGTAGTGGTGTTGCCGAGATTGCTGTTGGGGTTGCACTGATATCTACATCTATCTAGTAGTACTTTGGCTGCAATGCTGTATACAGATGACATTTTACACAATATATACACCCATTTTTGTTGTCATGTGCTCTGATTAGCGGACAATAATTGCCAATTGTTTAATAGATTATTTAATGGACAATAAGTGTCAATTGTTTAGTTGATTATTTAATGGACATAATTCTCAAATGTTTAATCGATTATTTAATGGACAATAATTTTCAATTGTTTAATGGATTATTTAATGGACAATGTCAAGTGTTTAATGGATTATTTAATGGACAACAAGTGTCAAATGTTTTATGAACAGTAATCATCAATTACGAAGTTCTTATACTGTCAATCATCGAATTGTCATCGCCATTGTCTACCTGAATCCATTGAGTATGTATGGGACAAAAATTAGCTGTATAAGGTGCGTATCAAGACAAGAGGTGGCCAATTGAAAATTATATAGTTTTATTTATTATACATATACATACATCACCTCTACTGATTTTTATCTCTTTCGAATTAATATATCGTTTAGTTTTCATCTTAAATTTTATTTGAGTAAAAAAAATATAAAAATATAAATTAAACTGAAAAACATATGATGGATAATTATTTTCAATATTAAATCTGAAAAAAAATTGGAAATATAAATATGTTTTGCTTACAATGTTTCCAGGAATCATTAACATGAATTTCTATTTTCTTAAAAATAAACAAAGCCACTGTTTCTACTTTATAGCTTTTATTATCATGTTAAACACAGAAAATTATAATATAAGAATTCCAGAGAAGAATATATTAAAATATTTCAATAATATATCTTTGCTCTAGACATTAAGTGTTCGTGTTAGCTACATTAACTTCATTGAAATATACTCTTCACGTAAACCTCTTCCTTTGTCAACCTTTCTATGAGCTCAATCAATATCAGAAATTCGGGATGAAGAGTCTTGGGGCAGTTGGAAGTCAGCATCTTCATCTTTCTGAAGAACACAAGAGCCTCATCCTTTACGTCAGATCCGCAATTTTTGTAAAGTTGACCGACATAGCAGTTGTTGGAAAGAACAGCAGGTCTGAAAAGAAAATTTTCAATTTTTGGACTTCAGATTTTATTTTTTACCATTCTGTTAAATATTAAGAATTGCATATTAAATAAAAGGAATTAGAATTCTCATTATTATAAATTATATTAGATTATTTTTATCAATAATTGGCTGGAAATATATCAAATGTTTGTTATGTAAACATTACGCACTGCATTAATATCCTATATGCTGTTGTTACTAATCGCCCTGATGCATAAAAGTTTACACCAAGTACAAAAGATCTCGTCGCAGGCGCATTGATCCATGGCTAAAGGGTAATGTCCAACTTCACTTTAGTGAAGAACCACAAGGGCAAAGACTGACTAAACCTCGATACAATGCTGTACGGTCACATTAGATCCGGACCAACAGTTTAATGGATGTTTATAGTGGTTATGGTTAGTTACCTCATAAGGATATGATTCAAGTGGTTATGGTTAGTTACCTCAAGGATAAGATTCAAGTGGTTATGGTTAGTTACTTCATAAGGATAAGATTCAAGTGGTTGTGGTTAGTTATCTCATAATTAATTATCTCAAGGAAGATAAAGATTCATCTGAATCACCACGTCGAATTTTACGATTGTACGAAAACTAAGAATTATTCAATCAATTCCACGAAATTTCAAAATCTACGAATCTCGCACTTAATATGTGGAAATCTACTCACCATTGCTGTCACCATAATATAGAGACAAATTAAATTGCAGCAAGGGAAGTGTTAAAATTCCTTGCATTTGCATACGCCTGTCAAATGATTCTTTCTTACAAAAAGTGTGAAACAGCACTTTAATTCTTGAACTAAGAATTTTGATGTTGCAGTGTGCTCTGGACATCTTCGGATTTTATCGTTGAACTGTGGTTTTTATAGGTTTAGTCAATAACCAAAATCTTGTAGAAAATATAATTTGTACAATCTGTACATCTCGATTAGTTTGGTGCGTTTGCAGGAGCCTGGTGGCCGATTGCTAGCGCTCTGACGCTCGGTGCCACAGGTTTCGGGTACGAGTCCCGGCGGGGACATATATATAGCATTGTGAGGGTTCATGATCCACTTTAAACCGTAAGTCACGGTCTAATAGAATTGTAGAGAGTAGTGTCCCACTTTCTTTTTTTCGTTGTCAAAATGTTATCGCCAAAATGTTGCTGCCCTTGCATAGTATTCCGTAATTGCTTTTATTTAAAAGAAACAATTATTGTCTTCTTTTAAAAAAATATGTTGTTGTTGTTGTCGTATCCGCTGAAGGGTACAAGAAAATCAAATATTGGGGTGCTCCCGAACAATATTGAAAGCATGTTAATTGCAAGTTCGGAGTATAAATCTTTCCGAGAGATGGTCCAGACAATGCATGGTGGCTGACACTGCTGGACAATCAAAGACATGATGAGGAGTAAGCACGACATCAGGGCAGCTTGCCTCATTTTAGTATTTTTAACTGCATCAGCAGAAATTTTCATATTTTTGTGGTGCTTCCTCTTTAATCTTGTGAGAATATAAATATATTTTTGAATGATGTAAAGGATTTATAAATATATATATGTATATTTATAGAGTGAAAATACATGGCTATATCTTTGGATATAGATAAAGTTACATTAAGATCTTTGTTAAATATACAAGAATGAATTAGGATACTCTTGTTGAAATTTGCTAATACGCCAAAAACGTAAATAAAATTAAATGACCCGTTATGTTTTGCAGCTCTATGGAGTATAAAAATCATCTTCACTAATTGAATTTCCCATGGTTGGCAGAGTATCGCATTTAGAATTTCCTAGGGGGCGCCACTCTCTGTGGAATGTAAGGTTGAAAATGTTTCAATGAAATCTATGAAACTGAGCCCCTGTATTCCACACACTCTGTTCAGGATATGATCTACACTATTCCTTTACTAAAATAATGAACATTTATAATATTTTCGTTATATATTTTTTTTATAATTTATTTATTTATATATAATGAAACCACTTTTGAACTTAAATACTATGTATGAAGTACAGTTTTAATAAAGGATAATTTATCTACGATAAAAATAACATTAGAGTAATCCTTAATTATGAACTTATCTATGATAATCCTTAAATGTGAAGTATTTGTAACTATGATATTTAACTTAATAAAGAAGAACATTTTAGGCAGGAGTAACAGTAATACCCCATTAAAAGGTAAAGCAGACTTCCAGAAATTACAATAAAACAAACTTACAAGCATCTTGTAACGTGTTGGAAGGGCAACAACTCCTGACTGCCCAGGTGCTCTCGTAAGAGCTTAAGGGTATTCATGTGTTTCTGATTGCAATACGAGTTCTCTTCTGTTGCTTCTTTTATGCAAGGCAGGTTCTTTACAATCACTGTGAAAGAAGAAATAGTCAGGAAAACACCGAAAATGGGGCTCTTTTTTTTTTTGTTAAACGTTTTCATAATGTGAAATTTACAAAACATTCCATGGAGATGCAAATGTGAGTCAGAAAAGAATTCACTATTTTACCATTTACAAAAGTATGTAGAAAAGTTATAGAGTGTGAGTTTTTTTTTTTTCCCAACTGGTTTCAGGTCATATTAGAGGAAGACTCCTCGACAATTCGAAGTTGAACATTCTTAACAATTCAAATGTAAGTAATTATTATTATGATTTGACATACATATATATATGATATGAGATATATATATATATATATATATTGTAGAACTATTCACACGGGAAGAGTTGGGGCATTTCTTTCCCAGGGAAGAGGAATATATATTATTTGACAACATATCACTCTCCAATTTGACAGCAAATAAGCATTGCTGTGGGGTGTAGTTAAATTACATACAATTAGTGTTTTGTACGAACGGGAACAACCTCACACTCAAATCTGATAACAGACAATGTGTATCATGTATAATGAGATCTTATAAAATGAGCGTTTTCTCTGTGCGACCGTCACAGGTCGAAACAATTACAGATGGCATATGAACTACACCATGAGATGTTGAATCGGGATGGGTGATAGACCATGGGCTGAGAAAATGTCTACTTCAATGAGAAGTGAGGGAAGGGCCCCTTCCCCATCTTCCTTTGACGGATTTTTTTAAAGGGATGGGTTTGGAGAAGAAAAAAGAGAATTTCTTTTTTTTTTTCTGAAGTGACTGGACAGGCCGGATTTTCCGCCTGTTTATAAAGTGAGTTCCTTGTGTTTCGTGTATCACGCCGTGCGATAATTAAGGTTTGCCGCAGACCAAGCAATTAGTTTCATTATGGACTCGAGAAATCTAAAAACTCTGTCCCAAGAATAAACTGCACTTGTGAATCAAATTTAGTTGTTATTTTTCATTTTTTTTTTTTTTTTTTTTGTAAATAATTTGTAATAATTAGAATTCTGTATATATATATATATTTATACACACACACATATATATATATTTTATACACACACACACACATAATATTTATATATACACACACACACACACACATATATATATATATATATATATATATATATATATATATATATATGCGTGCGTGTGTGTGTGTGTGTGTAATTGCTTGTAAACAATAATTGAAGTGTTTCCACGAACCTGAAAGTGTCCCTCTTCTTGAAGCCATTATAGACCCAGTATAGCCCAAGACGTTACAATGTATATATATATATATAGGCTGATAAATAGTTAATGTTGGCAATATTTGGGGGGTTAAGCAATGTTTTGCCAATATTTGGGGTGGGGCGAGATTTTGACTATTAGGCGACTATTGTCTTCAACTCGTCCACATTCTTTCTAACTATGTGTTAAAATTTTGAACAAGAATCATTGCTAACATTTTTGTGATGATTACTCTACATTTAATTCGTTAATATTTTCAATTCTCCTTTATTTAATAATTAAAATATAAAAAATAAATGCTGCATCCTACCTTTATGCATTCTTGAGCCCCGTTCGCAAACAGCGTTCGTAGTTTCTATGATGTTTCCGATGTTATCATCCAGGACTTCGCCTCTGAATAGGTCAGCATTCAGTGTGCCGCACTTGTCAACGAATTCCTTGATGCAGGGCATGATGTCAGAGAAATACCTGAAAACAGTGTTATGATCTCAGAAATTTCAAAATGTATTGTTGTTGTGTCTTATCCTAACCTGGACGACATTGACATGTAAACCAAGTCCCTGACCCCAGGTTTTCTCATAGAAGAAGGGAAGGTGGATGGTCAATTTCTGTTATGATGGAGCACCCGTAGGTAGATGTCATGAAATGTATTGTAAGCTAAGTAATTGCTTACTCTAGGATTCCCGTATTTTACTTGAAAAACAAGCAAGGGGGTGGTACTTGGTATTTCCCTCCCACTTATATGCAAATGTGGCATAGTTACTTTAAAAAGTCCTCCCTTGATCGACTAGGCTCTCTTTGTGGCATGCATAAAACGAATATGAACGAAACGAACGCATAAAACGTCCATCATCCATGCTCGACAAAACAACAAATAAGGCAAAACAGAAGTGGGGAAATGTTTTCCATCCAAACTGAAACAATCTGGTTTGAAGAAAGATCGCAACTAAAGCACTCTGTTGTTTCTTATCACACTAGGTCGACAGCAACATCTAGACCAAGTCCATGAACCCGTGTGCTCTCATGGAAGGAGCGAACAGCTTCTGCTGTAATGGAGCACCCGTAAGTGGACGTCTGACTTGGCTCCATGTCCCTGAAAATCTTTCACGAGTGGTGACTCCCGGGAAAATTTTTAGGGAGAACCTTAGCATTTGCTTATGTTACGGGAGGAAACCCGAAAATTCCCACAAGGTAGTTTGACTAACGAGGCAAGATGCTGAACATCGAAAAGCCATCGAGACTCCTCTTGGAGTTTATGACAGTGGTGTGTTGGAACAGTGGCTATTTTAAAAGCCGCCAGCGTATTGAACTTTCGCTCTAATGCTCAGCAGTAGCGCACGTTGCAATCGAGTCACGAGTCGGGCATTTCATAATCTTCTATTAAATATTATATTCTTCGTGCATTTTCAACTTTGTTTGTGAAACACCTATCATAGTATTGAGCCAATTTCAAAATATTGACCCGACTGGTTACTTGTGCATTTAGATCATAACATTTAATAAAACATTTTTTATAATATTTTGACATAATCCTTTTTATTAGTCACACGTCTTTAAAAGGCATATAAGATCTTAAGCGATACTGACGTGAATATACGCATTTAAAGTCATCTAGCAACTGTTTTATAAAGTCAATTTCACGATAGTATGATTCTTTAATGTGATTTTTCCAAAACATTAGCGGTACAAGGTGGTCATAAAATAATTTTTCCCCATGTGGTAGGCTTTATAGGCTAAAAGTAATGAACGAATTGAAATCGTATAACTGTCTGTTTTTAATTTTTAAATTGTTAATTATATTTAGATTTTTATTGATTATTTTCACGGAGAAAAACAAGCATTATCAAATTGTAATCAATTTGAAAGAAAAAATATTTAGTCAAAAGATTCTGTTAAAAGTTTTATTTGCTCAGTATCCAGCAATAAAGGAGACTGCCAAATGACTAGCGCTCGGCGACACTGGTATCTGGTTCGAGTCCCAGCGGTGCCATGGATATTTGAACTGCTTCGAATTCAATTTTAACCGCAGTGTTCATTTTAGATTAAGAGGCTAAATTATCAAAAGAAGAGAATTATGTCCTAGAAAAATGGTTATATTTTTTAGATTACTAGAGGCTAAATTTTTAAAAGAAGCAAATTACGTCCTAGAAATAATGGTTACATTTTAGATTAAGAGGCTTCGGTTCGTTACTCTATGGTCATGTTTTTGCACCCTTTGGACTAATTAGACCGGGACGTACAGTTTAACATGGATTCCTAACCTCTAACAAATATCCATGCCACCACCAGGATTGCATGAATGTTTGTTAGTGGGTAGGAACCTGATTTGTAACCTAAAACCCTGTGGTACCATAGGATAGAGAGCTAGCCAATTAGCCATGAGGCCGCTGATTAAACAGTAGTTTTAATTTCAGTTCTTTATGATTTAATAATGTATCAGTACATTAAATTGAATATGTTGAATATGTACGCAATTTTTTTTTTTTTTTAAAATGCATTGATTTCAAATAACATACCCACAAACATCCTTGAGTCCTTCCTCAGTTGAAGGAACCTCCTGAGGACTCGGGTATTCAGAAAGGCATACCTCAGACGTCTTTCGCTTGCACACATCATCTGCAATTTTAAAGGCATTCTAAAGTATTTATCTTACAATAAAAATATACAAGTATTTTATACATAAAACAAAACGAAAGACAAAAAAATATGTTTAGTGATTTTAACTGACTGTTTTAAAAACTTGAAATTATGTAATAATCCATATATATATATATATATATATTTTTATATTTCATTTTTAGTGTTATATATTTCTTTACACTGTGCGTTTAGTATCATTATTATTATGTCATCTACGCTTACATGTAAGAATAATAGTAGACATAAAATAATAACTCATTACGTTTAAATTTTTCTCACGAAAAAATGTCTATAGGGGCTCTAAATCTAATAAGGGGATGTATACTTTTATATGCGGCGCGCGGAGTTAGATACATTTCAAAAGTGGTCCGTAAAATCATTTGGGTTGGCCACCCCTGATTTAAACATATCTCTTTTCTCTCGACGTGCGGTTCGCTATATAGTTCTTGTAAGAAATGCGGGGTGGATTCTTATTATAATAATACTTTTTTGGGGCCTGATGGTCGAGTCGCTAGCGCTCTGGCACTCGGTACCACATGTATCGGATTCAAATCCCGGCGGTGCCATGGATGTATGTTTGTAGTGGTTTAAGCAGTAAGTCCTGGTCTCATATGACTGTAGAGCGTCACAGAGACCAATCAGACTTCTTCTCACCCACATCATTCCCAAATTGTAAATGGGCAACTCAGCTCTAGGCACAGTGATGTGGTGTGGTGTAGTAGTAGTATAACAATACTTCAAACGAAGAATATAATTAATGGGAAATAACACTGAATTTGCTACATAGCTGCTTTTCCCGTGACAAATGGAATTTACGAAAAGAAATCTGATGTTTAAATCAACAACAGGTACATTAGACTTGATTTAAAATTGAAATGATTTAAGATTAAAATAAAACTTTTCTTACAATAGCTAAAGATAACAAAGGTTTCTAGATAACAGTAAACTTAAGTATTTTTAAATTTTCATTTTAGTTTATTTTTAACCCAAGAGATATAGAATTTACGTGATAGCTATCCATAAATAAATCTCGTTAACTGTAAATTTTTCAATAAAAGATGGAAATAAAATTTAAGTAGTACGGTGAAAGTTTTATCTACTATACTTAATATGACTATTGATGTTACTAAAAAAATTTATTAAACAATTATTAATTTTACAATATTTTGGCTCATGGTATTTATGTTATTCTATACAGAAATGCAACCTTTCTTATGTGCTGCATATTTATAGATAAATTTTATTAAATGGTTATATATGGTTGCTAATGGTTATGAATTTTATTAAATGGTTATATATTAACATTACAATTTTTTTTCTTTTCTATGTTGCTGGCACTGCCCTTGACATTTGCGGGAAATTTAACGTCAAAATATTCTTTAGTGTTTGAGTTGCGCTTGGCTTTGTGAGACGCTACAACTGATTCCGGTCAATTCTGAAATGTCTGAATTAATTGAACAAAGAACTTGCATTCAATTTTTTTCGGAAACGTATAGAATGCTGCATAAGGCAATCGGTGAGCATTTCTATATCGGAAAGAAATGTTTAGAAAGTGGTATAAACAGTTTAAAGAAGGCAGAGAAAGCGTTGAAGACGAAGAGCCCTCTGGTCGACCATCAACTTCAACCGACGAAGCTCACGTCCAAAAAATTAAAGATTTGGTGCTTGAAGACCGGCGATTTAAAATTAGAGACCTTGCTGCTGATGTTGGAATTGCAAAAGGATCGGTCAATTCCATTTTCGGCCTCAAAGGCGTCAAATCTCGATTAGTACCGAAAACACTGAATGCGTCAGCTCACACTGCATTGATTCTTTGTGACCTTTTCGCCAAAAATGAAACCCTTATCTTTCCTCAACCACCATATTCACATCGTGCGATTTATGGCTATTCCCTAAACTCAAAAGACCACTCCGGGGACACCGTTTTGAGTCGATTGAAGAGATTCAACGTGAATCGGCCATCCCCCTGCCGATGACTTTTTAGCATGCATTGAGGACTGGATAAAAAGTTGGCATAAGTGCATTGTGTCCGGAGGGGATTACTTTGAAAGCGAGGAAATAAATTTTGAAGAATAAATAAAGAGTTTTTGAAATAGAAAATAATTGGTCTTACTTTTTGGGTACATTAGTATATGGTTATGAATTTTATAAATGTTTATATATTAATTTTTACAATATTTTAACTCATAATATATCTGTTATTTTATATAGAAATGCAACGTTTTTACATACTACATATTTATAGATGAATTTTACTAGGTTATAAAGGGCCGCTAATGATTATTAATTTTACTAAATGGATATATATGGTTGCTAATGGTTATGAATTTTACTAAATGGTTATAAATTATTTGTACAATATTTTAACTCATAGTATTTCTGTTATTTTATATAGAAATGCAACGTTTTTACGTACTACATATTTATAGATGAATTTTACTAAATGGTTGTATTTAAATCAAAACCTTACCTGGTAAAGCGTAAGCCGCACCCACGATACACAAGAGAATTAGGACCTTCATTCTGCGTTTATCTAGTTTATCTATTGTTAATCAACAGTACTGTTTCTAAATGGGATTTAATATTTATATGGTAAGAATATCAGTAATTTCTAAAGGACATCAAGATTCAGATACACAATTTTAATCTTATTAAGACCTTCGGAATCGACATGTGTTCCGAAATTACACACTGATTTCTTTCCTAGCATATTGAAACACTCAATCCGTTTTTATTTTAGATAAGAATGAATGGGTTTCAGATGTTTCCGATTGTAGTAAAAAGTGATTTTTAATTTTATTTTTCTTTTCTAATAAGATAAAAAAAAATCTAAACAGCAGTTGATGAAAATGTTATTGTTTGTTGTTTCTTAGAGATAAGAACCCACGCACATTGTATTTTAAAGTTAGGGTTATTTTCCTTTATGTTCGCAATTTTTCTTTCGGAATTTAATAAATGTATGCCAATCAGATGGTTATACATTTTGTGAGAGTTCGCCATTGCAAGTTAACAGCTTCAAAAGTATAAAGAATGCTGGAAAACAATGTGCATGATTTCGAAGTTAAAGAATAAATACTAAACTGAAATAAGAAATATTCTTTCATATAAATACATAATATTTCTTCAAAGTTAAACATGGGGGATTATAATTAAAATCCCACTTCCAAAATTCCGTAAAAAAAAAGAAACACTCGTCACAATGAGTTCAAATTTGAACTGAAGATACTTGAAGAATGGGAAAACGGTATGGCATCAAAAGAAAAATTCCAAGAAAATTCCACCGATTCTTCCCCTCCAATTTGATATGACCTTGTCGTGGTGGATGGCCTTTCCACTGTGCCGCAACTGTTAATGACTTGGAAGTCTTTTTTTTTCTATCAAAAACCGAAACAATCAAGCACATTGAACACTACAGTTGGTTTAATGTGCAACCCATGCCAAATACGTTGTCATTTCGATTCAAAATATCACTGGCAGTCGAATTCACTTTCTTTACGCCGCTTACAGCGCCCTCTATTAATACACTTTGGAACTTTTTTTGATGACGTACCCCTCCTTCAAGTATCTTCGGTTCAAATTTGAACTCATTGTGACGAGTGTTTCTTTTTTGCAGAATTTTGAAAGTGGGTCCTTAATTATAATCACCCTGTATTTAAATCTATGAATTTACTATTATTCAAAAGAAACATAACTTTTCATTGATACACGAACCGACAGTACTACAATACCTATAATACAGAAAGCACTAAGATTCGCTATAATCATATTTTAAATTTGACAAAAATGGGCCTATTATGTAGTAAAAACTTGTTTAAATAATTTCTTAAATTATTTATTATATATTTAATAACATTTTCTGTTTTTATGTTTTTATTAATCGCTTATTATTGGATACCTTTTGCTTTAAAATGAAATTTGAAGGATTGCTTAATTTATTTAAAGTAAAAAAATATATACATTTGAAAGATTATATATGTACAAAAAGGATTATTCTAATCAAAAAATAATGTCTAACACGGGTTATTAATATATATATTTGATCAGAGGGGGCCAACCCGCGGACCGCCTTGAATATTTTTCCGACCCGTCAGATTTATCGCACTTTTATAAAATACATTTCTTTTATAATGGTCAAAGTAGGGAAAATCAATGTATTAAAAAAATTTTTTTTTGTTCCAAGGCAAACACTTAGACAGCTTGGTCTTGGATGCCTTAAGGTGCGCTGCACAGATGTTACTCACTTTGCATTACCCAGGGGGCGCGTGTAACTTGAAGATAAGCCACGGACGCGAGTAACAATGCCCCCGCAACGCTCCTATGAGACCGGGACCTACGGTTTAAAGTGGATTCCGAACCACTACAAACATCATGGCACTGCCGGGACTCGAACCCGAAACCTGTGGTACCGAGCACCAGAGCGCTATCCACTCGGCCATTCAGGCCCACATTAAAAAAATATATTATGTGTGAATACATATATGCAAAAATAAACTGTCGAAATAAGGAGAAAAATTAACTTTGATTTTAAAATAATATTCTTGCGATCATATGACAGATATTGCCTGTTTTATTTATGAGTTTAAAGTTATGAGAATATGAGAATAATTAAATTATCAATTAATTAAAATTTAAGCAAACTCATGATGCACGCGCATCTTTGAACATCTAATATAACAGATTTTATGTTTCATTTTAAGTAACGCAACGACCATCCGTAGATACTCGCAGTTGATTGTTAATAGCATAGCAAAACCAGACTCTTAGCTTGAAGTTATTAGCGTTTTTGGTTCAACTTATTCCTGCGAATCGTCTTTTTTTTTTTTTTTTTTTTTTTTAAAAATGAAATTGACCAAACACAAAAAACAGTCTCAAATGAGATGGATTTGCAAAAAACTAAGTGAAAGAATGGAGAAACGAATATCGCACTAGTAAAATAAGCATTTTTTAATGATTTCATTTTTTATATATATATTTTTTATATTTCATTTTAAGTGTTATATATTTCTTTACAATGTGCTTTTTAGTATCATTATTATTATATTTTCTATGTTTACATATAAGAAAAATAATAAATACAATAATAATAACTCATTATGTTTCAGTTTTTCACTCCAAAAAAATGTATTTAGTGGATCTAAACCAAATAGGGGGATATATAATTTTATATGCTACCCGCGAAATTAGGATTCATTTCCAAAGTGGCCCGAAAGATCATTTGGGTTGACCTCCCCTGAATTAGATCATTGCATATCACGACGCCAAGCAAAACTAAAAATTAAACCATTTTTTTTTTTTTTTTTTTTACTCATTTTTCTAAATTTAATTCCTACACATTTCCAAATACATAAACAGCATATCTTTTTTAAGTTTATCTGATTTTTTTTTTTTTTTCAACAATCTTCAAAGTTGTTAAAAATCTCCAAGAATACAAAGACCGATAAAGTATGTGCGCAACTGATTGTTAGCAACATAACTGTAAATAATAATAATAATAATAATAAAACGAGTATCGAAATAATAAAAAAGAGTTTTATCAAAACGTTGCAATTCTAGATTATTCGCAGTAAAACTTTTATCTGTAATTAATGCTAAAAAAAAAAAAAAAAATAGAAAATATAGAGGTTTATTCCATCAGACCTTTCAAGACCAAAAGAAAGCAGCAGGGATATTTAGAAATAAATTAATAATGAATTAAAATATCAATGAAATTTCATAATAAAAATTAATTAATAAAAATACTGCAAACAAAACATTTATTATGCGTAATATTTTTAAAAACATGATAGATGAAATATTTAATCAGATAAAAGTAAATGGTGAGATATTCAATCACTAAGTAATTTTTTTTTATTAGTCATCTTATCTAATGAAATAAATATTATTTAACTGACTAAAAACGCCTTTTTTGGCAATGAATTGAGCAAATAATTTTTCTCGTTTAAACATTGATTAATGCTTAATAGATAATGGGGGATTTATTTGCAATCAATACAGGTACATAATAGGTGGGCTGAAACGTTCATAGGTTGACACATAGATGGCTCTACTAGTATTATATCCATATGATTTTTAGTTAGCCCTAACCTTCAAAAGACACGTGTATAAATTTGACAGCTGTTGCACTATTAGTATGTGAGTTATAGCATTTTTAGTGAAGCAACTTTTGTTAGTTTGAAAAAATGGATAAAAAGGAATTTCGTGTGTTAATAAAGCATTGCTTTTTAGCGAAAAAATACTATTGAAGCCAAGGCTTAGCTTGATAAACATTATTCGGTTTTTGCACCAGTGAAATCAACCGTAAAGAAGTGGTTGGCTAAATTTAAACGAGGCGAATTGAGCACCGAGGACGATGCACGCAGTGGACGCCCCAAAGAGGCTGTTACCGACGAATTAGCGAAGAGGCTGTTATCGAGCTTCGAATTGCTTCCGCATCCCCAATATTCTCCAGATCTGCCCCCAGCGACTTTTTTTCTGTTCTCATACCTCAAGAGGATGCTCTCTGACAGAAATTTCGCGCCAATGAACAGGTAATCGCCGAAACTGAAGCCTATTTTGAGGCTAAAGACAAATCGTACTATGAAAATGGTATCGAAAAATTGTATGACCGCTATAATCGTATCATTTTCGAAGGCAACTATATTGAATAATAAAATCAAATTCTATCAAAAAGAAAGAATTTTTCTATGCTAGCCTACGAACTGTTCAGCCCACCTGATAATCTGAATTTGTCTGGGGTGTTAGCTTGTCGCTCTACGATCATCTTGTGCACACAAGAGCTAAACAGATCGGGACCTACAGTTTAAAGTGGATTCTGAATCACTAATAAACATCCATGTCACCGCCAGGACTTGAACCTGAAGCCTATGGTACCAAAGGCCAGAGAGCTAGCCAATTGGCCATCAGGCCGCTTGTGTGAAGGAGTTGCAACAAAATCAAATTGTTGGTGAGGAGTGCCTGAGAAGTACAATCTTAACTTAATCTGTCTTACTTTTTGGGCACAGTAATAAATTGAAGAGAAAATATCTTGATTAGAAATATTGCGTTTTTCAAGACCTTTTTTTTTTTTTATCGGTCTGCACATTGTTTTGATGACACACAAATTACAAGAGTTTCAGTGATACTCACACATGATACATTCTTCATGGTCATGACTAATCACTATTGAATAAGATGAAAAACAGTTACTAATCACAATCGTTAATCAAATCGGGATCTTCGCATGCTACAAAATAGGCTGATGAATTCCTTGCAGTTTTTAACCATGTTAAAGATAATTAAAAATATTTTCCTGTTGTTCAGGAATATATTTTTCGCTTCCTTTTTTTTTTTTTTTTTTCCCCCTGTACAATTTTAAAGTCACCTTATTTCCCCAAATTCTTAAACTCTGCTAACGCGAAATAGTGTAGCTAAATACCATATTTTAAAATGCCATGTTACTCCCCCAAGTTTAAAATCATATTTAAACAAATCTAGGAATAACGTACTACTGTGCCCAAAAAGTTAGACTAATTTTCAATTTAAAATTCCCGGGGCTTATGGAATTTCAATTTTTTTTCTTCTTTTTTAGGTTTTTGGCACTATTCTTGACATCTGTGCCAAATTTGACGTCAAAATATTCATTAGTGTTTCAGTGACGCTTGGTTTTGTGAGACGCGAAATCTGATACCGGCGATTTTTGAAATGTCTGAATTCATTGAGCAAAGAACTTGCATTAAATGTTGTTTGCGGAAACGTATAGAATGTTACAGAAGGCATTTGGTGAGCCTTTCTATATCGGAAAGAAATGTTTACAAGTGGTATAAACAGTTCAAAGAAGGCAGAGAACTCGTTGAAGATGAAAAACCCTCTGGTCAACCATCCACCTCAACCGACAAAGCTCACGTCCAAAAAATTAAAGATTTGGCGCTTGAAAACCGTCGATTTACAATTAGAGACCTTGCGATGATGTTGAAATTTCAAAAGGATTGGTCAATTCCCTTTGGGCCTGAAACAAAAAACGTCAAATCTCGATTGGTACCGAAAACACTGAATGCTCCAGCTCACACTGCATTGATTCTTCGTGAACCTTTCACCAAAAATGAAACCCATATCGTTCCACAACCACCATATTCACATCGTGCGACTTTCTGGCTATTCCCTAAACTCAAAAGATCACTCCGGGAACACCGTTTTGAGTCGATACAATCACCCATACGATAAAAGATCACTACGGTACTTGAGTGGATTGAAGATTCAACGTGAATCGCCGCGCGCTTTGAAGGCCATCCCTGCCGATGACTTTTCAGCATGCATTGAGGATTGGGAAAAAGTTGGCATATTAAGTGTATGTGTCCGGAGGGGATAACTTTGAAGGCTATGAAATAAATTTGAAGAATAAATAAAGAGTTTTTGAAAAAAAAATAATTGGTCTTACATTTTTGGGCACTGTAGTAAAAAAAAAAAAAAAAAAAAATTTACATGTTAATCATAAAGTTGTTATATTCTTAATACATTAAATTTTATTTGTCATCAAAAATAAAATAGCATCTATAAGATCTTCTTTCATGGTTCATTAAAGATATCACTTAAAAGCCTCAGTGCTGAGAAAGTCCTTCGAAACTTACTTTGTTTGTTGCTGAAGCAGTAACTCTCTTTGATAATGGTTGCATAATTGAATGGCCTTCTTAATATTTAATTTTATTATTAATTTCTGTACTTTTAAAAACAGTTATTTTTATAAAGGGATCGCGAATTGAACTTTTATATCGAACACCTGATTCCGATTCCTTCAAAATTGCTAGATTCCCAACTCCTTGCTCCAGATTCTAACTCCTCAACTCAGGGGAAATCCGAATATCTCACATCAGACAACTTGACTGTCTATGTGAGAGGCTTGTATACATTATCACAATATCATCGTTCAAGTCAATTTGTTTCTGAAAGCAGTGACTGCAATGGATAACGTGTTTGATCCTGTGTTTAGCTGTATGCTGCTGCACGATTTAATACTGGACCACGAATTGGATATTAAAGTAAACTATAGAGAAATATATGTATGTATGCATATATGTATGTATGTATGTTTAATGTAGTGGGTTGTCTATGTATTTCCAAACACATTAACGAAACGTTGGTTTTCTCTCAATAACAGAGATTTTTAATGAAGCTCTAATGTATTTACAGCGATATTTACATTAATTATTAATACATGACAATAACATCTTTTTGACGCAGCCCGTTCCAGTTTCGCCGTCGGCCACAGTTCTTCTCTCGCGCCCATCTATGGGCTTCTTTCCTTCTCTCAGGGCCAGAGTTCAAAGTCGAATCCTGCCATTACATGGCAAAAGGTTTGCGTCAGACACATAGTCCTTGATGTGTCTACATCTGGTGATTAGCATACAAGCAAATCCTACATATATATGTTTTATGTATGTATATCTTACTCTTTTTCTATCTACTCAATGGGCTTAAATCAAGAAACTTCTCTCATTCGCAAAGCAAGGAGATGAGGTTGCTATGCAACCAATGCTCTCCGTCAACCTGGAAATCATCATCATCAAAAAAATATCACGGTTTTCTTTCGATGTTTATAATGATTGAATAAAAGTGTTTGAAAAATTGGTAAATTAATATTTTGATGTTCGATTAAAACATTATTTTTAATAAGTTAATATTTAAAATTTTGATTCATTAATATAAAAACTCATGCTAAATGCCAGAGCAATTAAAAATTTATATCAGAAATCAATATGAAAATTTTAATTGCGTGTTTTAAAATGTCTAACCCTTTTTTGTAAGTCAATTCATAAATTTTCTTATTAATTTTGGAAACTTCTTTAATTTAATTTAGTTATATCTTTCCAGGAATTTAAATCTATTCCTTTCCATATTTTTTTGTAATATAAAAATTGATTACAACATTTTTCTATGATGTTATAAATGGAAGTATATTACGTAAAATAAAGGTAAAACTTTACATGATAATGTCATTTATAATTTTGATATGACAAAGTATTGTTTTGATGTCAAAAGTTCGAGAAATCTTTAGAAATCTGTTTTCACGATAAATTGCATTGTCCTTTTAGTTATCTGGAAGAAGATACAGAAAACCTTTTAAATGATTTCAACCTTTTTAAATGATTCATAATAATTTTGTTTGTTATCTGCAGTTTAATTTGTATTTTCTATGAATGAAAAATAAGAAAAATTATGAAGTTATACATATTTTTTTTCCAGTACAAAATATTGATCACTAAAATATTTATTATAATAACTTAAGAACATGGTATTTAAATAAAAAAAATATATACTTTTATTTTATATATATATCTTTGTATGCTAATTGTTAAATAGCTCCACATGCATAATATGTAAAACAACCAAAAAAGCCAATCTTAAGCTAACGCCAGAGGATTTAAAATCCCGCTGACATAGGCGTGAGCTTTTTGGAAGGAGAAAGAAATGTAACCGCAGATGCGAGGTTGAGGGTTTCATAATTCCTCGCCATCTCAACTCAATTCACTAATTTCTTTTCTTTCTGCTTTGACTTGAAATTTCTATCTTAAAGACTAGTGAATATTTTAATTTTTATAAATGTACGCTTTTTTGTTAGGAAAATAAAAGGATGGAATAAAACCAAAAAAAATATATATTTATTATAAATAAAAATTATAAAATCGAAAATTTATAAAAATACGGTACTGATTATGGCCTTTTTGTTTGTGTGTGTGAAAGAACTTTACAGACTTTGCATCATCACTCTTCAAATGGCTCTCACCGTTCAGCATAATAATTAGTGCTTGTGTTATTTCAAATGAGTTCACACTCTGTTTAGCTTTTTTCAATAAGGCGTCGGCATCGACAACTGGTCCAATCATTGATCGTGAATTTGGCGAAACGCTTAAAGCACTTTAATATATCTTCATATATATATATTTTTTTTTTTTTTTTTTTTTTTTTTTTTTAGTACCATTTAACTTGAATTTTTAGAAACTTTATCTTGTATTTCTACTAACATTAGTTAAGGGCACAATTAAAATTTAAAGCATATCTATGAATTAAGATGAGGAGGTTTAAGGGTTATTTGCCCCAGTTGGTACTCCTGGAAGGAGGTACGCGTTGCCAGGCAGAGTGCGTTTGGTTTTCGAATAAAAGAGTTGAATTTTTACAGTCCACTCAAAGAATGTGTCTTTTTATTTTGAGACCATTCCCATATATCATTATTATTATTTTATACATTTTTAAAGACCAATGTATACTACTATTTTATATAAGATTTTATACTAGTCAATATTAAATTCCTTTACTTAAGTAGAAAAGAAATATTATTAATGTGTACAACAATACAAAGGTATATCGGAATGAGCACATTTTTCTATTACAAAATAAACTTTCAAAGGATTTTTTTCATTAATTTATTGTATATCATAAGGTAATTTAAATATTTTCGAAAATTATTTAAACTAAACATACGCAATATAATGTTTAGTTAATATATTCGTTAAATATAAGTATCCTAAATACAGTACGACTTCGTTGTAACATGATCATCTAGATATTACTGTTATACCAAAATCATAAGCTTGCCATGTTATATCGAATATAAAGTGATAAACAAAAAAAAATACTTCAACAATGCCTTAATGCTTAACAATATATTATTTTAATTGAACTAATATTGTAACACAATTAAAGTAGGTATTAAACAAATGTTGCAATTAAAAAGAATATTAAATTATAAAATAAAATTAGGAAAATATTGTTATTGATATTTAACACATTAATAATATTGAATATGTATTGAACAAACATTTTTATAGCCGAATTGCATGTTTAGCCTGTTTTTATTTATTTATTATCATTATTATTATTTTTTTTTTTTTTTTCGAAATGAAAATCTGTGTAATGCACTTTTTAAGCACTTTTCTTACCAAACTTAGTGAAAATGCAATATTGTATAGTAATTGATTTGAGTTTAAGATACTATAAAAATAATGTGCAGTACCGCTTTATTAGAATACATTATACATTTGCACAACATATCTGATAGTATATTAGTTGATACTTCCATTTTAAAAGTAATATATTTTTTGTTTACTTAGAGTTCATATTTTGTATCTTGTTTATATAAGATTTTAAGCAATGCAAGTGTAACAAGTTACAAAATATGTGTTACATATAGCCTCTTCACTTTCAGACTTAGTGAGAATATAATTCTGTATAGTCTGTAGAGTAATTGATTTCAGAAATGCTATCGTAAAGTAATGTACAGTGCTACTTAATTAGAACGCATTATTACATTCGAATTTTAAAATATGCTTCAATTTGAAAATCATTTATAATTGTGTAAAAGACTGTTATTTTCCATTATTGCCGATTCTTTTTTGAAATTTTAGTTCTATTTTTATACTACACTTATTACAAATCTACCCTATCAATGTTTAATGACGACAAGTGAAAAATATTGAAATAAAAAAGCAACAGTTGAGAAAATAATCATTAGATAATGATATCAGTAGAAGACCCGTATTTAATCATATGCTTGCTTCGATTGCGAGGAATACAATCAAACTTTTTTTTTTTTTTTATCAAACTCTATTTTAATAGCACTTTGTTATTTACCTTTTGTTTAACTGTTTATTAAACAAGTTGTAATAAATTCTGCTCTGTTATATAACAAATGATGTCATATAATTTTTGTAATCCAGTCTAAGAAGTATAAATGATTATTATGGAATGATTAAGTCATGCAGTTTTTTTTTTTTAATACTTTTAAATAAAATTTGTTTAATTTAACTTATTTTTAATCTTCTAAAGATTATTATGTATAGGAAAACAGAATTGCTCATTCATTGCAACACAAAGTATTTTTCACCTTACAAATTTCAAAAATATGAATTATATAAAAATTATTGAATGTATTAAAAGCGCAAAAAGTTCTCATTTGATATTTTTACTTTAAATTATAATTTTATTTACACAAATACGGGGCCTGATGGCCGGTGGCTAGCGCTCTGGCACTCGGTACCACAGGTATCGGGTTCGAATCCCGGCGGTGCCATGGGTGTTTGTAGTGGTTCGGAATCCACTTTAAACCGTAGGTACTGGTCCTAATAGGATCGAAGGGCGTTGTGGGGGCATTGTTACTCCGCGTCCGTGGCTTACTACTATCAAGCTACACGCGCCCCCTGGGTAATGCAAAGTGAGTAACGTCTGTGCAGCGCTTGCCTTAAGGCATCCGAGACCAAGCTGTCTAAGTGTTTGCCAGCTGCATTAGAAAGAAAAATATATTTACACAAAACACAAATACAATTTCTTAATATCAAATAGCAAAGTGTTTGTTGCGATTCTCAAAAAAGCAATTTCGTCAGAACAATTCAAGAATTTTTCTACGGCTTTCAATAGGGGAGAATAAAAAGTTTTCATCCATATAACCACTTCTTTTTAAAATTAAAGAGAAGGTTAGATTCATATAATAGAAAAAGTTGTAATATTTTACATATTTTTTTTTTTTTTTTACTTGCAATTATTTTTATACTCAGTGATTTAAATTAAAATAATCTTTTTTGATCAAATCTAAAGGAGTTTTATGTTAATATGAATGTAAAGACACAATAGATTTTTATTTAGTATTGCAAATTTTATTCATGAATTTTTTCATCTTATCCAATAAATGTTTTAAGAAATTAAAATCCATGAACTCTGAAAGAAAATAAAAATATTTTAGAACCATCATATAACCAAAATTGTCGTATTCTTAAAATCAAAGTCTCGTAAAGCTCCAAAGCTATTCTAATTCATATTCTAAATTCAATTTTAATATATCTAATTTAACAGTGCTCTCTCAAAATTTACTTTTAACAGGTGGGCTGAAAGGTTCGTAGGCTGACACATAGATGGCGCTACTAGTATTAAATCCATATTATTTTTAGTTAGCCCTAATCTTCAAAAGACACGTGTTTAAATTTGACAGCAGTTACACTATTAGTATGTGAGTTATAGCATTTTTAGTGAACATTTTTAGTGTTCATCACATGCAGTCCACTCGGCTGACTGTCGATTGGACTCCGGTGTGAAATGATGGAGCCATGTTTCATCCATTGTCACATAGCGATGCAATAATTCACATTGAACAGCTGCAAACTGCCTAGAATCATCAATTCGTTGTTGTTTTTGGTCGATTGTGAGCTCGCGTGACACCCACTTTGAACAGAGCTTTCGCATATCCAAATATTCATTCACGATATGTCCAACACGTTCCTTTGATATCTTTATTGGTCTCAGCTATCTCAATCAACTTCACTTTACGATTATCAAAAATTATTTTGTGGATTTTTTTGATGTTTTCGTCGGTAATAGCCTCTTTGGGGCGTCCATTGCGTCATCGTCCTCGGTGCTCATTTCGCCTCGTTTAAATTTAGCAAACCACTTCTCTACGGTTGATTTTCCTGGTGCAAAGTCCGAATAATGTTTATCAAGCCAAGCCTTGGCTTTCAATGGTATTTTTTCGCCAAAAAGCAATGCGAAAGCAAGCACACGAAATTCCTTTTTATCCATTTTTTCAAACTAACAAAAGTTGCTTCATTAAAAATGCTATAAATCACATACTAATAGTGCAACAGCTGTCAAATTTATACACATGTCTTTTGAAGGTTAGGGCTAACTAAAAATCATATGGATTTAATACTAGTGGTGCCATCTATGTGTTAGCCTAGGAACTTTTCAGCCCACCTGTTAGGATGTTGATCTCTACAAATTCATCTATAATATAAACAATAAATTCTGTTGTATTCATAACAACTGTACATTTCTAGATATTTGTAGAACAGCCGTTGCATTTGACAACAGATCAGAAAAAATCTAATTTGAACTATTAATTTTTTGTACATCGATGAGTTTAGTTTATGCCAGTTGCGCATGCCACGAACAGCTATCCCAACAATAGGAGATGAAAGGCGAAATATTGCCTTCCAGGAGAACTTTTAAAGGTTGCTGTCCAGCAATTTTGAAGAAAACTCAGCAAACTTTCATCAGTCAGTTGTACTGTCGAGGTATGGCTGTTATTCAAGCTATTTCAGTCACCATAAGGTCTCTTCGTTTTTGAAATTAGTAATTACAAAAGATGACTGTAGTGGATTCTAAACTGAATCTTTCTGTATGCTGGTTGTGCATTTTACTACTGGGCCATTAATTGGTTCTGGTTTGGAAGTTTTTCTTAAAGTTTCAGGTATTTGTCTTAATTGTCTGAGGTATTGATTAGTTATTGAAATCAATGCCCTCCAGTTTTAAAGATCCTTATTAATCTACCAATTTGTAAAAGCCAGTCTCTCTTTCATAATAGTTTCCCTAAGCCTTCACTCATTTCCCCTTTCTGGTAATTCATAAATTGTATAAGTTACAGTAATATTCTGAAATTGCGTTATAAGAGAGTGCGATGATAATCTTTTAAGTTTAATTCATGTAAACCAGAGTTTAAGTTTATTTATAATTTGTTTGCCCCGTTATCTCTCACCTGTGCTAGCTATTATCCATTATTCGCAGGCACTAAATCTTTTAATTAAACAGCACGACAAATGAAATAACTTGCCTTTGGACTTTCGTCCAGATTGTGACAAACCAGATTTTCATTCGCTGCTTAGAACTTTTGCATTAAAATTTGGATGTGGCAAAAAGATCCTCTTCCAACTGTTAGCTTCAGTAATGAAAAAACTTCTGTTTCGGATTACAACCATAAAATCTAGAGTTCTAGAAGCGCAGTATCTCAGATTTCTCTTTCAACATGGAGTTATTGATGATGCAAGATTTGGTGTGATTATTGGTTTTGGATTCATCTTAACTGAGCAAACTGTCTTCAACTTCGCAGTAATACTCAGAATTTTTAAGATTTGGAATGCTAACTAAAGATCCAATTATGAAATAATTTTCTTAAAGTAATTTTTATTCCAATAATAAAAGTGAAATATCGCGGAAGCTTCTTACCTTTTTCGAACATTTAAAAACCAACCTATATTCAGTTTCCAAATATTCATACAAATGGGTCACTTCAAAATTAGAAAAATTATTTAAAATGTTTCATAGCAAATTTTTAAGTGAAAATAAGTTATAACAATTTCATAAAATTCGTGAATTATTAATATAATTTTTTAATTGCATTTGCCCAATTGTCTTGTATGTTCCAAACATTGTGTTTCAAAACTGGCATGAAATATGTGTTGCTGAATATAACGATTGGCCAATACCAGGTCACGTGCTCTGTAATTCATTTTGAATTGTCTGACTTTCAAAATATAAACTGATTATTGTTTCAATATCCTGAAAATAGCATCTAAGGACTAGTTTATGTTTATAAAAGTTATTTTAACTATCATTTACAGACTTATCATAACGTAACGTAACGGTAGGTGTTTAGTTGGAATACCAGGGAATTTCCCGTACCTTCATATCAATAATTATTATTAAAACATAATTTTAAATCCAAAAGATGAGCTAAGGAAAGAATATTAAACGAGCCCATGCTCGGAGAGAATTTACAGGAGTAAAAAGGTTAGTAAATACAAAATTTAAAATAATAGTTCACAAAAGTGTTTAAAAATAAAAACTGGGACAATTAAAAGGAGTTAAAAAATAACCATTACGAAATCATGAAAACTTGTGGCTGGCTGAAGAGAAAGAGAAAAGAAAGGGAAGAGCAGAGTCATAAACAAACCAAAACTGTATCGTTTCGAAGTTCTGCGTTGGAGCGACCTTGAAAGAAAAGAGCGATTCCGAAGTCATCAAAATAAACTACAGTGATGGGAAAATGGTTCTAAACTAAAAATGGATCTTCTTTTTGGAATCGGAGAATGAAGACTTATCTATGTGAATTTGGTTGTGTTTCTTGTCGGGAATTCTCCGATGTTTGATGCCCCGCACTTTCTCGCCAAATTAGCCATCGCCAAAAGGGGTGATGATTTACTCTAATTACTGGCGAATATTAACAAAGGCTGTAAAAGCTGCCAAAATCTCCAAAAATAAATAAATAAATAAAAATAATAATAATAAATAAATAACAGGAACATCGGACATCGTAGATTCCCCCTTCTTGTAGAATTTGAACAATTGCTTCTTCATGAAGTTGTAGAATTATCAAAAATTTTCAAATTCCTGTCGCTATTGAATTTGATAGTTCTTGTGGGGATCCTACACTTTAATGTTCCGCCAAGATTCTTTTCCGCCTCAAATGGAATCACCAAAACGCAGTATTTTGTAATTGCAGCACTCATTTTTTTTTTTTTTTTTTTTTTTTTTTTTTTTCCCTAGAGAGAAGGCGATAAGGCGCAAGGGAGAAATTTACCAAATAAACAAAACCCTTAAATGGAATCACCAAAACGCAGTATTTTGTAATTGCAGCATTTTTTTTTTTTTTTCTAGAGAGAGGGCGATAAGGCGCAAGGGAGAAATTTACCAAATAAACAAAACCCTTAAATGCAAAATTCTCGTTCTTGTAGTATTATGACCACATTCTTAATAAATTTCGTGGGTTACTGAATTTTGGTTTACTCCCATGTGTACTCTCCTGCAAAATATGTCACACATGACAAATTGAAATTCATGAATGTATTTATTTTTCTATTTGTCTGTGTGCATAAAATTCTCTTTAAAGAGGTATACCATGAATATATTACATATTTCATTATAATGACAAAAGTTAATATTTCATCTCATTATCAAAAAAAAAAACTAAATTTATGGATTCAAGATCGGTTATTTAAAATTGAAAACATAATATTTACTCCATAGAATAAAATATTATAATAATAATAATCTTGTTACACTTACAATTAGCAATTTATAAGTTTAATAATTTGCATAAAAATTGTAATTTGTATTTGCATAAAAAATTAATTCTTATTAATGAAGTATTTATATGTATAGAAAACAAATGTTATTGAGATTTTACCCGAATTACCATTAATATATTTCACCGTTACCCTTATGTCAGTCAGATGGCTACGTTTGATTGATGAAATAACGATGAGTTGTTCTAGATCAGCTGATCTACTCTTACTTCAACTAAAACGAAAACAAATAAAAAAAAATTATTATTACCTTTGTGTTTGGAAATAGATAAACACGTGATTAATCAGAGTTTTTGTTAACTATTTGGTGTGAAATAGTTCTTTTACACTTAGGAGTTGTCGAGTAACAACATATTCAAAGAGTTGCTCTTATTTAGATAGAAGGTAAGTGATTATACTTCATTTATGTTCAAGCAATGAGTTCTGTCAATATGTAATTGATGGTACCATATTTTTTTTTCACTAGCAGTACTAAGGTAATTTAGAAAGTAATATTTTTAATAAATTATGTTTTAAAAATCATTCTTAATTACTTCTTGTGAAAGCAATAATTCTACAATTTTCGAAATTTTTTTACTTAAAAGTAATAATAAAAAATTGCGGTAAATTACGCAATAGGTTTTGTGTCTTAATGAGTCATTTGCAAATGACATATGTAGAAGTCGTTTGAATAATTGGCTTTTACATTAATTTTTATGTATACTCAAAATTTTTATTTTTGCCTTAAATAATATGTAACAAATGAAGTTACGTAAAATTTTCAAAATTTGTTTGACATGCAACGTATTTTGGAAATGAAACCAATATTTTAGATAACGGAACTCGAGATAACTCAACGAAAATTTGGTTTTTCCATTGACGCAGATATCTTAAATTAGAAACCGCCTCTAAAGAGTTATCTTAATTTGATTTAATTCATTAAATTCCAAAAAACTTTTAAGTGAAAAATTCATATTACATAAAACAGATTATTGTTATTGTAAAAAAGGTATCTATTTTATTAAAAATTTATTTTAATTTTATCTTGTATATAATTAAATTTAATTTCTATATGCATTATTTCATTTTAATATTCAAAATTTATAAATTAAAAAGAAAATTCTCTTCCTAATAGGAATCCTTTTTTTTTTTTCATTGAATCAGATTTTTATTTTATATGTAGATTCTTTGTTTTGTGTGTGTTTCTTTTTAGACATGTATTTAAAAAAATTTTGACATTTATTTTTGCATTTTGTTTCTTTTTAGTTAAAATATATATTGTTTTATACACAATTTTTTTTAATGTAACTTTTTTATTAACCTTTCCATTTATTTTAAATACCAATTTTTTAATAAGATTCTTATCCTAAATACCTATATTTCTTTTTAGATATGTATTAAAAAAATTCATATTTATTTTTATATTTTTGTTTCTTTTTACTTAAAATATGGACTGTTTTATAATTAATTTTTTTTAATGTATCTGTTTTCATTAACCTTTCAAGTTCTTATTTTAAATACCAATTTTTTAATAAGATTCTTATCCTAAATATCTATACTTTCATAAAACATACATTAAAAATACAAATATCTTTTTTTTTTCTTCAATTCCCTAGGGGGGGGGAAAGAAAGAAACTAGGAGTACCAACTATTGAGTCCTTCCTCTCTATTAGAAATTATTATACATAAATATTAACTATTATTCTTTATATTTATTTAATAAATTTAAGATGAGCTTTAATAATTATTTATTCGTTTGTCAATAAGCCATCTGATATTTATAACTTTTTTATTGTGTTTGAACTTTTAAGTAATTTTACCTGGTGTGTTTCTTTATATGTGTGCCACTATATTAAATTCTCAAATATTGCTTTTTTTCTTTCAGTTATTTTTACTGAAAAATCAAAATGTCGCTGTACCCATCTTTAGAAGATATGAAGGTTGATCAGCTAGCGAAAGTAAGTCTAAAATTAATTTGCCTCATGATTCATTACTAAAATTAAATTTTTAAGCAAATGTTTACTCCTTTTTTTTTTTTTTTTTTTTACTTTTACTTTTTGTATAAAATGTAGTAAATTTAAATGGCAGTAAACCTGTTCCATCACTCTTTAAAAAATATATAAATAGAATAAGGATGACTACAACTTTTATTCAAGGTTATGTTATTTCCAATAATGAGCACTTTCTCTTTAATATTTCACGATAAAATAGACTAACTCATTTGCTTTTAAATCTTCTACATTACAAGCAACGAATGATAATCATAGATGAAAGGAAAAAAATGCCTTGTTTTAAATGATATTTTAAGTGTGTAATACAAAATATCATTTAAAAACAAGGCATTTTTTTAATTTAAAATTATTTTTATTATTATTTTATTTTAAAATTTAAGGCAATTATTTTAATTTTAAAATGAAATATAAAGTTTGATAACATTAAATAAAACTAAAATGAACAATTCACTGGATTGTTTTATCTGCAGTTTTTTATTTAAAAGAAGTATTAAAATCACCATTTACATGGAGAATTATAATGTTTATTATAGAATTCTATACTTCTAAATGTATAAAAAAAGTGTGTTTGTATTACTTTAGATTCTGTGTGTGTATTGCTTAGATACATTTAATACAAATATAATGTTATAAATAAATTTCTCTGTTAATTGATAACTTCATAAACAACTCTTAATATTCAATTTAGAAAATTACCAAAGTAAATATTGTAATAAAAATTTTGAATTTTTACATTCTGAAAAGCACAGATATTTAAAATATTTCTTTTAACAAAATGAGCAGCTGTTCAAAGACTTAAATAAATGATGCATGGTGTAACATAAGATATAAAATATATAATACAATATAAAAAAAATATAAAAAATAAATGATTTGTGTGATATGTATAATTATAAATATATAATGCATTATATGGGGCATTTTGCTGTGCTAATATGTCAGCAAGACCACTATTATTCAATTCCTTCTATTATCTCACACTCTCCCTATATATATCTTGTTCAAATTTTCAATCTTTAATAAAATACTTTTTATTCCTCCACTCAAGTTCAAATACATTTTTTTTTTTTTTTTGAACTTGTAGTGGATGGCACTTGATGTTAATACAGTTTTTTCAAATATTAATTCAGTAATTAAATTTAATTAATTAATTTAAGTTACATATATCTGCCAATAGATGGCACCAGATAAACTTAAAAAAATGAATGAGAATTATTTATAAAGTACTTTCTACAATATAGTGAAAAAAAGTAGGAATTGACTTAAAAATTTTTTTTTTATATTACTTGTTTTTAAATGTATCAAGATAATTTTGCTTTAACCCTTTGCCCTTGAAATTTTTTTTTCATTCGTATTACCAGCAACTCGAAGCAATTTTAGTGAAAAGTCCATATTCACATGCAAGTTTGATATACGCATTAAAAGAAACGAATTATTTATATTGTTATTTGCATTGTCTCCGTAGCGGAGCCCTCGAGCTTGAAGACAAATTTTAAATGGCTCCGCTCCGGAGCCCTCGAGTGCAAAGGGTTAAATATAATAACATTAAAGTAGACACTCATAATAATTGATAACATTAATTGATAGTCTGATTGGATTTAAAATTATTTTTCTATATTTTAATTTATGTGTATTGTTAAAATAGGCGAATTAAAAACATTAGAATTTTAAAGAAATTTGTGAAAATTTTTGTTGCAAACAAGCTTATATAAAGTTTTGAAAAAGCTTCTTAAAATATTGCTTAGTTATTTTATTTTTCATTTATTTATATAGAACAATGAAAACCAAACAATTAAATAATTTAAAGTTATTAAATTTTTTTTTAAAAATGCTAATTTTTTCCATTGGGTAAATTGTTAAAATTTAAATGAAATAATTATATTTTCAAAGAATTTTCTTATGATTCAAGTTCAAATCTTTTTTAGAACATCTTTCATTTTTAAATTTAAACAATTTATTTTTCTAGTTTTATTATATGTCACTTATGAATATATTTTTCAAATATATAAACATAAATTTAAATAGTATTACTAATAATAATTGTATGATTTATTTTTACATTTAACTTTTGTTTTATTAAGATTTCTTAACTGTGAACTTGTCATACGATTTGTTACAATGTATAGATTTTGGGTGCATTGATAAGTTGTATGGGTAATAGCTAAACTGGTAAAGTTTTTGTATTTAAATTTACAAATCATTTTAAAATAAGAGGAGATGATTAATTGTGGGCTACAGATCTGCAGACTACCATATATGATATAGTTTAAAGTAATAAAGAGACAGAAATGGGGTAATTTTTGAATAGCATATGATATCATGACAGTGTTATTTTTGGACAAATGACTGTATACAGTAGCTCAATACAGTACAATAGATTTTCTGACTTTATGTTGTGTATTTTAACTGTTTCTTTTAGAAATATTACATAATGCTCAGTAATCATTTTGCAATAAAAAACAGGAAAGAAAAAAGAACATGAATAATATTGAAACTTTAGAGTATTGATAAAAATTTAATTGTTTAAAGCATGCAGGAAAAACATTTCTCAAAACCAAAAACGTGTTAGAGTTTTTGATAAAGACCAAATCAATTGCTTACGAATATTTAGACAACAGTAAAAATGCCATGAAATGGTTCATTATTTTGTTAAGGTATTTTCTAAAGTTTTTCATTTGTAACTTTTATATATATTTATAAATACTTACAGCTATTAAGTATTTTATATAAATGGATATGCTAAATTATGAGTACAATAAAATTGTTTGGTTTTTCAGAATTGACTTGTTGGCAATATGTAAATTAATGTATATATATATATATTTTTTTTTTTTGATAATATAAAATTGTATTTTGTTCTTAGGCTCAACTAGCTCAAGCGGCTAGAGTTGCTCACCCACCAGTCTATCCAGGTAGCAGCCAGGCTGCTGCCTATCCTTCCAGTGCTCCACCTTACCCAACTACTCCAGTTTCAAAGCCTGTACCTGCTGAAAAATATGCTAGTCTGTATCCTATGTTGGATGATTATATGGGTTTGCAATTGCCACAGCATCATCAACAACAAGCACGCACAGCTGTTGTTCCAGCCGCTCCGACAACTGTTGCTATTCCTTCTGCTGCCAGGCCTAGCACCATGATTGCTCCCATCTCTGGAAATTCTGTTGGACTGGCTAGGGCTCAAGTGTCCCATGGCCTGAGAGAAGTTGTCTTGTGCAAGGATGGAAATGGCAAAGTGGGATTCAGAGTACAGCCTGTTAATAAAGGTGTTTTCATCATTCTTGTGCAAAAAAACACTCCTGCTGCTTTGGCTGGTTTGAGATTTGGTGACCAGATTTTGATGATCAATGATGTGACTGTAGCTGGATTTTCCATGGATGATGTGCACAAAATGATCAAAAAAGCTAACCCAAACAGAATAAACATGGTTATTCGAGATAGACCCTTTGAACGAACCATCACTGTTCACAAAGATAGTGCTGGAACAGTTGGTTTTGGCTTCAAAAATGGAAAAATCACCAACATTGTGAAAGATTCTTCTGCTGCTCGTAATGGAGTGCTTATTGATCACAATCTTCTTGAAGTAAATGGCCAAAATGTTGTTGGATTGAAGGACAAAGAAATATCCGCCATTATCAGGGAAGCTCCATCTCCTGTGACTGTTACAATTATGCCATCCTTTGTGTATGATCACATGATGAAGAATACTGCACAAAGTTTTATCAAAAAGACCATGGATCATTCAATTCCTGATATGTAAACTTTATGCAGAAGTAATCACTTATCAAGAAAACTTGTATACACATAATTTTTTACTGATGCGTTAAAAATTATTTTTAAGAACTTTTTTTAGTATTATCTTCAATTTTTACTTTATTTAAAATCTGGCTTAACTTGTATTTTTGCTGTACTATGTATTTCTTATGTAAATAAATGGCATATCAAATAGAAATTTTTCTATTAATTGTTTTTTTTTTTTTTTTTTTTTTTTGTTATGTAATAAACTAGATTGTCAATAAAATTTGTGAATTTTCTAAAATGTTTGCTTTTCAAATATTTTTGTTGTACTTAAAGATAAAAAAAAAATTATAATTGAATCTTCATAATAAGTAAGCATTCCACAAATTTAGTTTCATGATTTGCATTTTTTTTTCTCTCTTTTTTTATAATTGATATTTTATGAGAGATTGTTGTTCTATAAACTTTTTTAAAGCTACACATTTTGTGTGTTGTTTTATTAGTTTAATTGTGCTGAAATTTACATTGTTATCCCTGTGATGTAATCATTGCTTTTTTCTATGTCACTTGTTGCCTATTTTACATCTTCTAGAAGTCTATTGTTTTCTTGTAATATAGTTTATTCATGCTTATTGTATGTATCAATATAGGGCCAAAGTAGTCAATTTGGAATTAAAATAAAATTATAATTTGATAAAAACATTAGTTTGTTTTTGTTTATGTATTTTTAAATTTAGTCATTTTTATTAACTAGAATTATTTCTGGCATTATATCCATCATCTTAGAATTTATCTTAAATTTATAAGAAATATAATTGTAGTCTGACCACAGATAGCAAGGTTTGATAAACATCTGGTTTAATGGCAGAAACGTATGACGTATAACTCTTAGGTTGTGCTTGTCCGATATATGTGGAGCAAAGCTGCGTTGAAAGAAAAATATAATAGTTAGTGTGGAATTTTTTCATATAACTTTTCTTCTAATGTTGTGTCATTAAAGTTTTAAATCATAAAAAAAATTTAAATATTTTTATTGCAATTAAAATATTTCCTTACGATCTCTTTTTTTTTTGCTTCAAATCCGTCTCATTTAGCTGCTTACCAATTTTCCACACAATCAGTGGTTGAATTATAGATTTTGTTATTTAAGTTTCTGATATATTTGTAATTAGAAAGTTTTGAATTTTTTTTTAGTTTAAATATAACTCATCAATAATAATATATATATATATATATATTATTTTTCTTGCGTAATATGAATACATTTTTTTTTTTATACCTTACCTAAAATATTTTTTTTTTAGACTTTAGATTGGCAAATCTTTGCATGCCCTTTTTATATTTTTTTACAATATATTTTCTACAGACAAAATTGTCAAGGCTCTAGTTTATTGAAGTTTCTTTTTCTTCCAGTAACAATAGTAATGGGAATTATAAATATATGCCTGAAAAAAATAAGTAATGCTAGATTTTCATTTATTTAAAATCAAGTCCATATGAATAATAGTTAAATGTCTTAGAAAATGATATAGATTATATTAATGATTAAATCTGTACAACAATAAATATTTTTTCCTTTCAAAATTGTCTATCTGAATCTTGCATTACTTTCCTTTCAGCTTAATATTCATATTTACAGCCGTGACATCCTGTAACTTTTTAATATTTATGAAATTAGCATCTTCTGTTGAAATTTAAAATCTTCAGGAAATAGTTATTTGCTTGTATCTAGTTCAGTCAAAGGATTACATTTATTAATATTCCTATTTTCTTGGTACAGTAACCTCTCTTAATCCATCACTTTTTTTGCATACATTTCCTAATTTTAAGAGTAGAAAAAAATATAATTATTCCAAAATGTCAAACAAGTAAAAACACTATGGTATATTACAATATTATAAAATTAAAAACACTTTTTGTGTATCACAATATTATAAATTGTAAAAACACATGAACAGTCTTGGAAACAAAAGAAAATATCAGCTGTCACTTTGGCATCTGAGAAGATATTTTGTTGCCTCTCTAGTTGCAAAAAGGTTAAAGAAAATATCAAGTAGAAACTCCACAGGAATTTACACTAGAGATTTGGCAACCAAGTATCTCTGCATGTTGTGGGATGTCACTCATTTTCTCTTTTTTTTTTTGTACAATTAAGCACAGACAGTATTATAAATTCACAAAATAATATTGTTATGAAAAGAAATAGTTTCAAAACATTGATAGCTGTATTCACTTTTAGAAATTATTATAAAAATATAATATTTTGTTATAATTATGCAATGCATTGTTATAATACATTAAACTGCTTATGTTTATTTAACAAAGAACTCATTAGAATCCTTTCACTATTTTATTTGGCTGCACACAAGGTAAATAATAAATCCAGAAAAAAACTGAACCTATTATGTATTGTTTTTAAGTTTTACTTGAACACACACACATGTGTGTGTGTAGACAAACATCAAAGTGTGAACTGTAAGAATTACATAAAAAACACAAATGCAAAAACAGAGTGCAAGTTGTACAAGAAATCAAGGAGAAAAATCTATATGAAATTAAATGTATTATCCTGCAGATAAATTCCTTGATAGGTTTATCAAGGAATATATACTCGTGCCCTTATGTTATTTCTTCTACCCTACGTAAAGCTTCCTTCACTCTAAGGTGTTGAGATACTGAGAAGAAACTTTCAACCCTTTCACACTGATGCCACAGAAATCGCTATCAAGCGTTTCGCCAACTTCCAGCGATCATTTCTTGTGATTGGCCAATATTTTATGTGTTCCACATTACACCTTGTTGTTGAAAGAAGCTATTTCTTCTTGTTGGGTGATTGGATCTAATTCAAAACAAATCTAATTATGTATGCCAACAACATGGAGGAAGCAAAATTATTCTGCTTTATGTCTGTGTTAGTTCTTTCACTCTGTTAAAGATTATAAATTAGTACCTAAGGTACTAATTTCCTCTAACTTCCAGCTACATACTTGAAACATACTAATTATAAGAAATGTAATTTAATTTAAGAAAATAATTAGTAATGAGAAGGAGCTCTCAGAGTGAATGTGGGGGAGTATTTAGAGAAATTAAAATATCTAAGTTTCTTTACAGAGTGTTATCTGGAAATTTCAAGTCAAAGCAGAAAGAAAAGAAATTACGAATTGAGAAATATGAGATGGCGAAATATATGAAAATCTCAACATCGATACAATGCAACTGTTTTTGTAAATAAAAAATTTCGAGTCACGGATTATTTATGATTAGGCCATTAAGATTGGCTGGTGTGGTTTTATAGCAACAGGGTCAGCTTTTGGCAAAGCTGCTTCAAACAATTAGTAATATTTCCAAAGATATGTCAAATAAGTAAGATTATAATTCCAAAAATAATAAATCAATAAAATTGCTTGTTTTCCGCATATTTGATTACAATGGCACGATAAATTTGCTATCATGTATTGCCATGCAATGCCATTATTTGTCCTCCATAACAAAAAAAAATTGGAACAGTTTATATACCTACCCCTAATACCTTTATGAACATACGCTTTGTAAAACTTACCCTGACAGTTAACCTTATGATTACAAGCAGCTTCGCCATGTTGTCACTTGTAATCATAAGGTTAAAAAATTTAGTGTTATAATTCAATTTTCCATTAAAACATATAAATCATTTTTCTCATTATAAGAATAATCTTTCGCTGACATAGATGTAGAGTCTGATGTTATTTCAGATAACACGGAAGGTGCCTGTAGTAATCTTTTCTTATTAATTAATGCTATATATATATATGTAGCTGCAAAATTCTAAACGTGTTTATTTTTCATGGCAAGTATTTTGAAAATGCCCATATTTCTGACAACTAAAAAGTCTGATGGTGAAATGTAAAATCTTATATTGCAGTTAGAAATCTAGCTTTCGTCATATGAAAAGGTAGAACTTCAATACAATATGTTTTGTTAGTATTGTTTCAGAGCCTTTATTATAGTTGCTGAAGTGACACATTGCTTATTTAATTTGCTACACTACTTCGGTTATAAATACTTAAATTCTATGTTTATAATGTAACCTGCTCCAAAAAGAATTTAGCGCCACTTCACATTTTAAAATGCAGAAAAGTTTTCAAGCTATATGTAGTATACTTAAAACTGTCAAGAAACTAAAATTAAAGTCCATTGAGGTGGGACTTCTGCAAAGGTGATGAATGAAGTGGTATATGGGGATGTGAAGCAACAAGGACTATAATCCCCTAATCACTATACATATGAACAGTGTAGCGACACCTATTGATGGAAAATGGAATACAAATTGAACGACTTCTACTTTCACTGTTAAAAAGGGAATTTCCCGCTAGAATGAAAACAGAACGTAGTTGGTATTACGTAGTAGGCGTTAGAAATTAAATAAAGATGTTGTAAATGTAAAAATTGATTATCGTCTTTTATTTTGCCGTCTGGATTTTAATAACACTACGCAACCTTTACAATACCGCCACATACTCTGGTGACACGTGAATAGTTTGCAAACTGTGATTTATTTACAAAATGACTGAAACAAATGGATCGGCGAAAAAAGATGAAGTAGCGCGGGTAAGTGTCAAAATACCTCCTTTTTGCGCAGAAAAACCAGAAATATGGTTCTTTCAAGTTGAAGCACAGTTTTCAATTTGTGGAATAACAGCCGAGGATACAAAATTCAACTACTTAGTTTCGCAATTAGAACCGAAATTTGTTGAAAGTTTGTGGGACATTATAAGTGATGATAATAGAACAAAATACACCGCTGCTAAAGAACGTTTGCTGAATACTTTTAAAGAAAGCGAAAATAAGCGTCTTCAGAGACTACTTACAGGACTTAACTTGGGAGATCTTAAACCCAGTTAACTTTTACAAAAAATGAGAAACCTGGCTACTAATGGACTTCACTGCGTACGCAATAATGTTTCATCAGGATCAGATGCCATAACTGCGTTACAACAACAAATTGCGTCTTTGGAAAATAAACTTGAAAAACTGAGTGTCACAAGGAATTCTCGTTCCCAATCAAGAAATACAGGTCGATACTCTTCTTCTCTCATCGAAGTAAGTCTCACAATCGCTATTATAATCCTTCTGGCAAATACTGTTATTACCATTTTCGTTTTCGAGAAAAATGTTTTCCTGATAAATGCCAAGCTCCATGTGCATGGAAAAATAATCCTTCGGAAAACCAGAATCAGCAACAGAATTAACGGCAGACTCTGCTGCTGAAAATACAACATTGCCGTCAATTCCGTCTATTTGTCAACGACAAAAAAACGGGTTTACGCTTTTTGGTTGACAGTGGAGCGGACGTAAGTCTTATTCCTTATACTTCTAAACACAAATTTATTAGTGACTATAAATTATATGCTGCAAATAATACTGCAATAGATACTTTTGGTACAGAAATTTTAAATCTTGATCTAGGTTTGCGCCGAGAATTTCAATTCCCGTTTATTGTGGCTAAAATTAGTAAACCTATACTAGGTGCAGATTTTTTAAATAAGTTCAATTTATTAATTGATATAAAGCATAAAAGATTAATTGATGGTGTAACTAACCTTGCAGTTTATGGTGACATTGCACCGATCTCTATTAATGAAAGTGTAAATACAACGAGCAGCTTATGTAAATATTCTGATTTATTTTCTATGTATCCCAATATAACAAAACCAAATTTTCTTGTTTCAAATGTTAAACATAATGTAAAACATCATATTATAACTAAAGGACAACCTATAAATTGTAAAGCAAGACAAATAGATCCAAAACGGTTGGAAATTGCTAAAAGAGAATTTAAATATATGCTAGACAATAACATTATTAGTCCATCTAGCTCAGAATGGGCAAGTCCCTTACATATAGTAACAAAGAAAGATGGTTCTTTTCGTCCGTGTGGTGATTATAGAAGATTGAATGATTTAACTATACCTGATCGATATAACATACCTCGAATCCAGGATTTTCAACATATTTTAACTAATAAAACTATATTTTCTAAAATTGACATTACTAAAGCATATTATCACATTCCTGTAGCAGATGAAGATAAGGCAAAAACTGCCATCATCACACCTTTTGGACTTTATCAATTCAATGCGATGAGTTTTGGTCTCAAAAATGTCCCAGCAACATTTCAAAGGTTTATAAATGAAGTTCTTTATGGTCTAGACTTTGTGTTTCCATACTTAGATGATGTGTTGATCGCCTCTTCTTGCGAGGAAGAACATCGTTCACATCTTAAAATAGTTTTCTAGCGCTTAGATAAATATGGTCTACGGATTAATGTTAGCAAATCAGTTTTGGGAGTACCTGTAATAGATTTTTAGGCTATCAAATATCTGCGGAAGGCTCACAACCTCAACCTCAAAAAATCAACGCTATCATAGAATACCCATTGCCAGAAACTATGCACGAATTACGTTCCTTCTTAGGAATGATCAATTTTTATCGTAATTATATAAATAATTTTTCCGATCTCCTGCTTTAATTGTTAGCAAGCAGGAGGTGTTTTTCCTAACTTTAATCCCTTTGTTTATCATTTTCATTGTTATTCATTAATTTTAAGCAACCCCATTTTGTGCTAATGTCTAAATTAAATTAAGATGTGGAGGTATTGTGGCTCTTAAAGCCACCTTGAACTCCGTAACCGGTACGCCGTTGCCCGTTGCCCGTTGCCCGTATATAAATAATGCCGCAAAAACTCAAGCCCCTCTACATGAACTTTTGAAAGGATCTACAAAAAAGATCGACGCCAAATACCATGAACCGATGAATCTAGATAAAATTTTGAAAAATGCAAACAAGATGTTGCTCAAATAGCGTTAATGGCATATCCCAAAAAATTCAGATTGCCCTCTGGCACTTCTCACAGATGCATCTGATTGGGCTATTGGATCAGTTATTCAACAAAAAGAACCAAATGGATGGAAGCCAATTGCATTTTTTTCTAAAAAACTTAATGATGCTCAGAAAAATTACAGCGTTTACGACCGTGAACTTTTGGGTATATATTTATCCATTAAACATTTTAAGCATTTACTTGAAGGTCGAGATTTCGATATTTATACTGATCATAAGCCGTTAATATTTGCTTTTAAGCAAAACAATGATAAAGCCTCCCCCAGACAACTAAGACACTTACAATATATCTCACAATTCTCTACTAACCTATACCATATCAGTGGTCGAAACAATGTGGTAGCAGACAGACTGTCTAGAATTGAGAACATCGATTCACCTATTGTTGATTATGACTTGATAGCAGATGCACAAATTAATGATGATGAATTGCAAGAATTGAAATTACATTCCAAATCATTACATTTTAAAGAACACCAATTGCCATCAGGAAAGCTCTTGCATTGTGATACCTCTACTTCCAGTATCAGACCATTCATACCAAAAAAAATTTTCGAACGACAATATTTAATATAATTCACAGTTTAGCTCATTCTGGAATTCGAACTACTGTCAAAGAAATAACTAAAAGATTCATTTGGCCAAATATGAAAAAAGATGTAAAACAGTGGACTCAAACTTGCATCAACTGTCAGAAAAATAAAATAACTAAACATACCAAATCAGAATATTCACAATTTCAAGCACCAGATGAGAGATTTAGTGTCGTTCGTATAGATTTAATTGGACCTTATTCACCTTCTAATGGATACACATACTGCTTGACGTGTATTGATCGGTTTACCTCTTGGATGGAAGTGGTACCGTTATCAAATATCACTGCAGAAAGTATAGCAAAAGCTTTTTATGAGCATTGGATTACCCGATTTGGTGTACCTACTTGTGTTATTACTGACAGAGGCACTCAATTTATTTCAGAACTATTTCGAAGTTTAGCTGCTCTATGTGGTGTTAAAGTAAACCATACGTCTTCTTACCATCCTCAGAGTAATGGAAAAGTTGAACGTCTTCACCGTACTTTGAAAACAGCTATTAGATGTCATAACAACGTTCGTTGGACGGACACATTACCAACGGTTCTTATGGGTTTGCGAGCTGCTCTTCATGAGGACTGTAAGTATACAACAGCTGAAATGGTTTATGGCAAAACTATTAAATTACCAGGCGAATTCTTTGAAGAATCCAGATTGCTAATATCTGATGATAATTTTGTAAGCAATCTCCGAAAACAGATGGCCGACTTAAAACCATACCAATCCAAAAACAAATGTAAGCAAAAGATCTTCATTCCAAAAGATTTGTACACATGCTCACATGTGTTTCTGCGAATTGACACAATTAAAAAACCTTTAGAACCCCCATATGAAGGACCCTATTTGGTCTTGCACAGATCCCCGAAAAACTTTCTTCTATCAATTAAAAATAAACAAGTTAATATTTCCGTGGATAGATTAAAACCGGCATATGTGTTACAACCTAATGAACTTCTGAATCCAACGTCATCAAATGATCATACATCTGTGCCGAGTGAGCAAACATTTATACCAAGTCAGCAAGTTGCACAACCAAACACAACAACACGTTGTGGAAGACAAGTAAAACTTCCTGTTCGTTTCAATGACATTATTGACTTCTTCTTCAAAATTATAATTCGTCCATGTCCATTTTAAAAATTAACTTGATTTATTGTATGTAAATGTTTATATGTAACTGTATTTGTAATTATTTTGTACAATTTAAATTTGTTTCAATATGTATTTCTTCGCTATTATTTGTATAAATATATTAATTCTTCTACCATTTTTAAAGTAACGTAACTTTGTTACTGGTAGGGGAGTGATGTAGCGACACCTATTGATGGAAAATGGAATACAAATTGAACGACTTCTACTTTCACTGTTAAAAAGGGAATTTCCCGCTAGAATGAAAACAGAACGTAGTTGGTATTACGTAGTAGGCGTTAGAAATTAAATAAAGATGTTGTAAATGTAAAAATTGATTATCGTCTTTTATTTTGCCGTCTGGATTTTAATAACACTAAGCAACCTTTACAATACGGCCACAACAGTTAGTTTTTCCTTATTTTTAATATGTCACTCTCCACAACGCTCTACGATCGTGTTAGACCGGGACCTGCGGTTTAAAGTGGATTCCGAACCACTACAAATATCCATGGCACCGCCTGGACTCGAACCCGAAACCTGTGGTACCGAGCGCCAGAGCGCTAGCCACTCGGCCATTCGGGCCCCCTTCTGCAAGGTTTCACAATAATTCAATGTTTTGTGAGCATCTACTTTTGCTAATAAATCCAGAAGTTGGTTGATGCATAAGGATGCATTTCTATTGGTATCACGGCTCTAGTTGGAAGTCAGCTTTGACGAATCAGTTTAGAGATCGAGAATGACTAACAATAGTGATTCAATCATTCTATTGTCCGTCATTCTCGATCTCTATTCTGATTCGTTGAAGTTGTCGCGTTGCCAATGGAAATTAACACTCAAATTAACTTTGATTGAGAAGTTGTCGGTTTCATGGTAGTTTAAATTTCACCATTTAAAACTTGAAAAACTTTCTGTATTTCAAAAGGTGAAGTAGTACAAAATTCTTTTGGATCAGATAGCTTTAATAACTTGAATTGCCAAATTTAGATGTCCATTCCAAGTTTTTAGCAAAATCTAGAATATTTGAAAATAAGTGTGTTACCAGCGAATTTAGGCCTTCAAACACACAAAAATTATTTTCTTTCCATTGAAATATTGTCAGTCAGAAGAGAAAGATTAACTTTATGATTTTACTTTATTAAAAAAAATCCACAAACAAAGGATTTAAAAACATCAACAGTTTAACAGATTCAACATAAATAAGCAGAGCAGTTCAGAGAATGGCCGCCAAAACAGCGCCACCGGTTGCCAAAACAGCCTTCGTAGTCAATGCCATGCCAGCTGCACCGGCACTTTGGGCTGCTGCAAACAAACTTCCAGCTGACACGATCCCTATGCTGCTTTGAATTCCAGCTGCTACTGATCCCGCAGCAACTCCACCAGCAGTGAAGCCCGCTATCGGCAAGGCGACCATTGCTCCGCCAACAGTCAGAACAGCTCCAGCAGCCACCTTCACTGGAAATGAAGAACAGTGTTATCAAGAGAACAAGCATGAAAGCAAATCTGAAAAGGGCATCAGAAATTCAAATTACAATTTTCGTGCTCCATACCTCAACAGCTATTTAGCCCTCTACTCAGGGCCGGATTTAGATGAAAAGAGGCCCTAGGCTATTCCACTTATGAGGCCCTTTCATCTCCCATTTTTAAGTTTGTAAATTACTTATTATGTTTGTTTATTATTCATATGTGTAGAATTTTTTCCTTATTTTTGATTCAGTGTTTTAGTGTTTACTGTTTTTAGAATAGTGTAATTCTAATTTTGCTAACAATTTGAATGTAGACCCCTCTTGATCTTGATGCCCTAGGCTGAAGTCTATTTAGCCTATAGGAAAATACGACCCTGCCTCTACCAGATAGAAAGGTGAAGGTCGAACATCGGTGAGTCTCGTACACAACACGAACAGCCCCTCTCCCCCATCACGTATGATGAGGGAATGACAGTATGAAGTAAGTTCACAAACGAAACATAATACAATTCAATGACTCCAATACATATTCCTTTAAAACGAAGATCAGGATTTCTCCACTCCAAACTTTCACCTGTGTCTTTATGGCCAATTGGCTAGCACTCTGACCATTGATACCACAGGCTTCAGGCTTGAATCCTGAAGATGGCATGGAGGTTTTTAGTGGTTCCGGAATCCACGTTAGACCTCCAACCCCCATCCTCATTGCTTCCTGACCTTCCTTTCCTCTACCATACACATGTATAAGAATTCCCCAAGAAAATGCCAGCTCAATTAACACATTCTGGCGCGGTAATAAAATTTACACTGATAAGAAAAAAAATTGATTCATTAGAATACTAAATATATACAATAAAAAGCACTTGGGGCTAAATAGGAAATGGGCATAAGTTTGAACACATGCGCACATTTAATTTATGAACTTGGGGGCTCAAGCTCACCAGCCACTTTCTTGGGTGCATGCCTGCTTGTTTGAACCTTAGAAACTTTGTTTTGGTAAATAACATCTATTTGAAATATGGCAATGGCGCCTCAACCTTTATCAGATGGATGAATGTCCAAAACTTTGCAGAGAAGTACCACCACCTCAACAAAAACCAAACAAATCATAATAGCATTGCCTGGAATGACTAGACGTCTGTCTGTCATATGTCTGGATGTCATATTTCGAAACATTTTGAGAAGAAAGCAGTTCCCATTCTCGTGGGATCAACTTTCCAACTCCCATCATCATTGCTTCCTGATCCTCCTTTCCGCTCCCTTACATGTATAAGAATTTTATATACATATATAGAATGAAAAGTATATTCACTAATAATATACTTTTCCTTCTATATATACGTTCCCCATATATACATTTCGTTCAAAATATACGTTTCCTATATATGCTTTTCTCGTTCTATATATACTCACCTATGTATACTATTCGTTCTAAATATGGGTTGCCCATATATATTTTTCATTCTAAATATTATAAATATTCCCCATATATATTTTTCGCTCTAAATATGGGCTTCCTATATAAACTTTTCTATATATGCTTTTCCCATATATACTTTTCGCCCTATATACTTTTTCATAAAAATATATACATATATATATTTTTAAATTGCAATTCATATTTGCTCTATGAAGCCCAAAAATTTGCTGAAAATATGTAAGAAATGCATTTATATTTATGCACATAATTCATTTTTATCCGATAAGCCATGTTCGGAAATGTCTTGTATAAATAACGTTCAATATATCCAGCATATACAATTTGGCTAACATTTTTAAAATTTTATTTTTAATTTTTAATTTTCTTAACTTTTTTTTTGAAACTTTCATTTCTAAATTTGTTCTTGAGTTATTTTATTGTCTAATGAATTGTTTATTATAGCCTATTTTTACCAAGTAAACTTTTTATTAAATAATTAAATAATCTGTTATTAAGTAAATCTAGTATTTTGAACATGAACCAGATGTTTACAAAAATGGCGATTTTATTAGAAGGTTGTGCTAAACATATACCAGTTTTTTTTTTTTTGAATTAAAATCTACATATACAAGTAAAACACAATAAATGCTGTGTTACAAGAAATATTTAAATCAAAATGCAATATATTAATAGGATATTTGTAACTAAAATTTCAATAGTTTTATTACTAAATTTCATCAAAAACTACTTTTTGCTGTAATCCCACAAAAAAATTAATGGAATAAAATATAATAAAAAGGGATATTTTTTCAGAACCTGTAAAACGTCCCTGATATTACGTTACAAAAATATTTCTAAAACATTCTTATACTGTACTCCAAAATAAAAATAATATAAAAGAATTATAAATATTTTTATCAAATAAATAAGCTAATAATTTTAAAATACTGATTAAAAAAATACATTAAAATCTTGAAAATAAAAAAATGAAATTTAAAAAAAAAAAAAAAAAAAAAAAAAATTTATTTGCAAAAAAAAAATCTCCTTTTTCATAAAATTGAAAACTATTTATTCCATACAGTTTCAAATAAAGTAACATTTAAATAAAGGTAATTTTTCATTTTCTATCAATTTTTTTTTTCGTTAAGGGAAAGTTTCTATTTGAAATTTTTTCAATCAATCAATTAATAAATGAATCTATCATTTTTAAATACTGATTAAAAATTACATTAAGATCTTAAAATCCGTTTGTAAAAAGTGGCTTTTCAAACAATCAATAATAAATAATTTAATTAATAAAAGGAATCGGTAATTTTGAAACACTGATTAAAAAATTACATTAAAATTGTGAAAATATAGCAAATTTTTTACTTAATATAATTTCCTTTTTTTCATAAAAATTAATAATAATTTTCCATACAGTGTCAAACAAGGCAAAATTTTCTTAAAAGTAATTTTGAATTTTATATGAATTCTTTTTCATTTAAAGGAAGCTTCCGTTTGAAAAAAAAAAAAAAAACTTTTCTATCAATCAATAATTAAACATTCAAATAATAAATGAATCAATAATTTTGAAATAATGATTAAAAAAAATTACACTATGATCTAGAAATGAAATTTTAAATAAAAAAATTTTTTACTTACATATAACAAATTCCATTTTAATAAAAAAAAAGGAAAGTAGTTTTACCACAAGGTTTAAAATCAGAGTAAGTTCTTTTCCGAAGTAATTCGAATTTTATACGAATTCATTTTCATTGTGGGGAATTCCCGTTTGTAAAAATAACTTATCAAACGAAAGTTTTACTTATCTTTGCATTTTTATCAAATCAAATATAAATGAGAGGAAAATTATCAAAGCAGATGCTAAGTATGAGAATGCAGAAAAAAATGATAATTTTTGTTTATAGTTTATCTATTGTTATTGATCTTGTCTCGTGATTTTAAAAAAATTAAATTTAATAAAACCTTTAAGCATGAAAACATTAAGTATCAGTATACTAATATGTAATTTAAAAACAAGTTATTATATATATATATAAAGTCAAAAAATACTTTTCGTTTTATTAACATGATTACAAATCATACAATCTAGCCAGCAGCCCAGAACCATTTTGAATGCCATCCAAACTGAAATAATATCTTTTTACAACATTGAAAAAATGGTGTTCCATTTGGGATGAAATATTTACTTGTAAGAAATAAAGCATTGGGACTTTTACATTCAGATAGAGATTTTTTATGCACACTGTAACGTCTCGGCCTATATTAGACCTATAACAAGACAAGACCTATATATTAGACCTATAACAGTTACAAGAAGAGGGCCACTTTTAGGTTCCTGGGAACACTTTAATTTTTATTTGCAAGCATTATATATATATAAAAAGAACTTTGAGTTATTACAAATTATTATTCACAAAAAAAAGGAAAATAAAAGATATTTGATTCACAAGTGCAGTTCACTCCAACGACGGAGATTTTCAAAGTTATTGAATCTACGTCGAATATATTACCTGCAGACTTTAATTATCCCACAGCGTGATACACAAAACCATAAGGGGCTCACTTTGTTAACAGACGGAATCACCGGCCAATCAGTCACTTTTACAGAAAATAAGAAAACAACACTTATTGTCGACTTGTAGAACATTCTTCCTGCTCCTCCATAAGCCTCCCTTTAAGAAAATCCTTCAAGGGGAGGGGGCGACAGCTTCCCTCACTTCTCATTAGAGTGGACACTTTCTCAGCCCATGGTCTATCCCCAATCATGATGCAGCAAATCATGATGTAAACCATATCCCATCTGTCTTTGCTTCGACCTGTGAAGGTCGCATAGACAATCGCTAATTCCATGATGTATCCTTATCCATGACACCGATTACTTGCATGTAGTATAAATATTCACGACATTGCTTATCTGCTGTTAAATTTGAGTGATAGGCTGTTATTATGGACTTTTTAAAGAATGTACATTTCTTCCCCGGGAACAGAAATGCTATGTCCCTTCTCGTGAGTTAATACCAAAATGCAACTCTAAATTTTTGTTTTCGTAGATATTACTTATTTTAATAATTAAAGTTTATACACAATTAAAATTTTAAAAGCATACAATACAAAAAAAAAAAAAATCATGCTACAGCATTTTTACTTATTATTGTGGCGGGTGTATTGAAAATATTTACTATAAATACCTAATTATAATTATAATTTTCTAGATTAATAATTTCCTGCATAAAATCGATGATGACTAGAAATCAGGCGATAAGGACTTGCACAGTGAAGTTCTCCAGTTTGTATCGTAATTGTTGTAAGGAGACTTATCTTCAAGTTACACGCCCCCTGGGCAGGGCAAAGTGAGTAACGTCGGTGCAGCCCTTATGGCATAAAAAATCACGGTCTATTTGCCAGCTGTATGAGGAAAAGAAGAAAAAAATGTTGTAAGGAGTTGTTGTTTGACGTTGTTGAGAATAATGAAGATAATGAATGAGAGCTTTAACGATGATGACATTTTGGCGATGAAAATCAACTTTTAATTTTCTACAACGAAAAAAAATACTGCTGTTGTCAAATATGTGTTCATTATTCCTTATAATGTAGATTTGTATTGACACAAAAAAAAAAAAAGCTGATAATGCAGACTTGATACGTAATTTATACTGTTATTTTTGTCTTATTTTATTTATTTATTATTATTATATTATTTTATTTTTTATAATATAAAAATGATAATATGAACAGTAATTGCATTACCTAATGTTTCAATGTCGTGGATTTCTTTGTACGAGAAAATTTCGAAAATTACAATTTTCGAAACAATATTGTAGAAATTTATGTCGTATGTTAACTCTTACTTGTAAAAACTCCCCCATTTTAAATTAGTTTCTAAACTAATAAATACCGTTTCTTAAATATGAGTAGTTTGAGAATTTCTCATATGTAATCTTGTTTTTACTTTAAATGTTAAAGGGGTTTTATTTTTATTTTTAATTTTTACAGTAAATAAGAAATATTCGAATTATAAAGGCAAAATTTAGCAAAATATTTTATTTTGAACTTATATATTACTCCACAAATTTTTTAAATTCTTTAATTAATAAAAATATTTCGAATTGTTATTTAGTATTTTGTAGTATAAAAAAAAACCAAATGATTGTTTAAAATTTTAAAATTACAAGAATTTCAAACATGTTCTAAATTAAATATTCTTTAATTTTTTAATGAACTTACTTAATACCAAATCTACCAAAAAAAAAGTGTGAATTAATGATTTCAAATCACCATTTTTCAATGATAACAATGAAATGATCTATGCATACAGAAACAATTAATTACAAATAAAGCAATAACAGTGTGAAATATTTTAAGCAGCACTTAACTAGCTTGGAAACAAAAGAAATAGTTCCTATTTATAAATGGCGATAATATTTCTCAATAACAAGAAATAAAAAAAAACTTAGAACAATCACTCATTGTATGTTTTTTTTTTTTTTTTTTATGCTTATCAAACAAATATGCTTTTACTGATTAAAGACTTATCTATAAAAGTGAGACATTCACCAGCACCAATGGAGACGTGAGTTATTTTGATACATAAAAAATGAAATTGTGACGGGATAATAAAAATAAGAAAGGTGTTAAAAATTGGTGATTTCAAAACAAATGTAATTATTTACAAATACAATTATTAGAAAATTCAAATTAGAACATAACTAAAATAGAATGTTTCGTATTTCTTTTTCTTTTTTGGATAGACAGATTCTAACTAGTAATGACATGATAATATTAAGTTAATATTTATGTACTTTGTATTTGTCATTTAATTTATATTAGTGCTTTTGTGTTGTGTTGTTGTGACTAATCTTCCCTATCCGACAGCGCGGGAAGGACACCCCATGAGTAGTCTACTCAAAGATGGAGGCAGAGGATGGAGCTTCTGTTGTGATAGAGTACTCTTGAATAAATATTTGACTTGGCTCAGTGTCGGTGAAAAAAGAGAGCAGTGCCTTCCGGGAGGACTTTTAGAGGGAACTACATCCAATTATGTATAGTATGGGAGATAACCCGGAAAACTCCCACCAGGTTATCTAACCAACGAGGCAAGATGCTGAACATTACAAACACCGTCAAGTCTCTTCGTTTTTGCTATTCTTCTATTCCATCTTGAGTCTTAGTTTTCGTTATTGTGTCTAATGCGACTCAGAGCCATGTCCTGAGTTGCAGGACTGAGGATTAGCCTCAGTGTCCTGCAACTCAGGACATGGCTCTGAGTCGCTGAAGAAAGAGGACATTGTTTTCCAGTACAACTTTTAAGGGAAAAAACCCGGGTAAACTCCCACCAGTTAGTCCAACTAACGACGCAACATGCTGAACATCACAAACGCCATCGAGTCTCGTCGTTTTTTGAAACAGTGTTAACAAAAAGCCACCAACGGATTGAACCTCCTCCCTAACTCTCACCAGCCGCTCACGTTACCACTGAGCCCCGAGTCGTGATCAATGTTTTCATTAATCTTATAAGAATGAAATTTAAGTTTAAAAAACATAAAACTGCATTGTTGTTCTAATGCAGCTATCAATACAGAGACAGTTAATCTTTATGCCATAAGCAAGGGCTGCACCACTGTTACTTATTTAGTACTACACAGGGGGAACGTATAGTTTGAAGATATGCTACGGACTCTTGCTGTTATCCCCAATGAAATTATTTTTGGAAATATTTATTAATTTACGATAATAAATGAAATATTATTAATAAGCTACTAATTTATAAAAATTTTGTATTAATTTATATATTTTAAGAATTATTATTGTGATTTTTTTATTAAATATTTGCTTAAGAACATAGCAAACTCTAGTTCGTGTGGATCTATTTATTTTTCCATTAATTCTTTTAAAATGATAGTTTAAAAAATCTAAATTTATTAAATGATTTTTTTTTTAGAATGAATGAATCTAGACCAGAAAATGATCTAGATTTTTTTTTTCCTTTTTTGCGTTTCTTAAATATATTATTTCCACTACTTCCTTTAAAAATTCATATCTTTATGCATAAAAAGCAAGAGATGTATTTAAATTGCTTAAAATAGTTTTAAATTATTATTCTTGAATAAATTATTTTCTTTTGATTTTATTTTTATTTAATGGATAAGTCAAAAATTACCTTAAAAAAATATACATTTTGTTAAGTAAATAAAATTATTTATTGTTAACCACTGGCGCCATCTAATGACATGTTGAATAATGTTTAGGCATTTATATTCTTTTTTAAGCATCTCTTTTCTTTGTTTTAAATATTCTATTAAAAAAAAAATTTTTAAATTTTTGTATTTGTATACTGGGATTCATATCAGATATTTTACACTCGTAATTGAGATTTTTTTTTCGTGAGTCCTTTGCACTTATCGATAATTTTTACTAAAGAGATTTACCATAACTAAAAAATGTTTTACATTCTATAGTCAGGTAAAATCTGCTAATTCTATGTAAGACCATTAAAGATTTATTATTATTGTTATTATTATTCTAGGATTGTTGTTATTGAATAACTATTTAAGGCAACATTTAACTACTTAAAGAATACTTACTTTTTAAATAATCTCATATTTTATTTTTTAAAAATAAAAATAACTTAAATAGTATAACTTTTGCAGTATTGCATAGCGAATCATATTTCTTATTTAAATCTTCTATTTAAAATCTTTAAAAATTTACCAATTAATATTTTTAGGCAAATGAATGTAAGATGAGGTTCTGATATTTGTATTCCTTATTTTAATATATAAAGGAATAAAAAAAAAACAGAATAAATCTTACTTGAGCGTAATAATAATATTCGAAATTTTAAACGAATCTCCGAAATTTGAAAAACAAAATATTATATCATAATATTCTTCTTTTTCTTAAAAAGGGGATCTAAATATAGTTTGAAAAATAAACATATAACACAAAAATTAAAAATCATTCGAAAAATTGTATCTTAAAAATTGTTCAATCTGATTTATGATTTCGGTATGTATGGCTAAAATAAAGAAATTATGTTTATATCACCACATACAGCAATTAAGTTTATATCATGAAAGGAACATTAACAAATTATAATTTCTAAATGGAAGTGTATAAGACAGGTCATTCCTTGAAAATAAAACATGAATGTTATATCGCACTGATTCTACTAGAATGATTGAAGCTTAATCTAAAATTTAAGATCTTTAAAATTCAGAAATTATAAAATAAATGGATGATAAAGACAACTTCAAAATAATAATTTTCTTAAATAAAATAATAATGATAACAAATCATCAACTTCTTTTTAAGTAATTGGTAATATGAAATGTTAGTAAATATTTTCAGAAGTAGAAAACTTAATTTTTGTATACATTTTACTTTCTACAGTTATATTCATCCAAACAATTCCTTTTTTAAAAATTACTAATCTATCATTGAATATTTCCTATGAGTTTCAGCGTCTTCGAACACGGATTTTCACGTATAGTATTTAAATAACAAAGTAAACCATAAAATTTCTTAAGTTTTTTAAGATTCATATCATATTTGAAGTTTTATTCACCTAAGTGGTTCTAAAATTTCAGCTTTGTAAATTATATTATATGAATAGCAAAACTCCAAATACATTCACTAAATTAAAGACACATTGTAAAGAGATTCAACGTGAATCTTTTTTTTTTTTTTTTTTTTTTTTTTGAAATTCAGAGTATTATTTTATAGGCTGTGTTTTCAATACTCTTACTCTCTAAAAGATAAAAATGAATAAATAAATGAATAAAAGAATGAAATAAACAAGGGTGCGTGCTTAGTTTTGTTGATTATTTTATAATGGGTATGCGATTTTGATGATTCTGATTCGGTCTAAATATGACTGTTTCAACGGCGTTCTTATGATATTGTTGTTCAATCAACTCGCATATTTAAACACAAAAATGAGGTTTTATGGATTGATTTAAAATGCTTTTACCTTCATGGATCTAAATAATTTCCCACTATATATCTTTAGTTCTAAGATATGGAACATCGAAAATTGACTAATTTGATTTAAATATATTTAAAAGATATATATATCAAAGAGAAATGTCTCTTAAAAGCAATAAAAATCGCGTTTTTTATATGCAAAAATTATTTAACTATTTCGATGCACACATCTTATATGAGAAAAAAACAGCTACAATTCATTTAAATAATATATGAGTAATTATTTCCTTTTTGAAGGATATACTTCCATTGCTAGCTTAAATTTTGCTTAATGAATAAGCTAGTCAACAATATATTTCCTGCAACTGGCCAACTCAACTCCTCGTACATACATCAGGCGTGAACCAGAAAGTGAAGTGAAGAAGGTAGGTATTTATTTACTATTTCTAGTTTGTTACTAAATTTTTTACTCTTGATATCGGGCATGTCTTTAACATGGTTTGCTCCTCATGTTTTGATGCAGTTAGAGGAAATAATTAAACATGGGAAAATTGGAATATGTCCAGGACCCATAAAGATCCTAAACCCAATGCCATCCGGCGCATCGTGGGTGAAAAAAAATTACTGCGACAGATTTAAGCTAGTCATACCTTACGGTGGTCATTCTGTAGATTGGGATGTAATTTTTCAAGCGATGTCCCCTGAATGTCCACCAGATTTTATTTTCACCAATACTCCGAACTTCGTGGATCTCGATTGTATTAGGACCTTAATGGACTGGAATCCTAAAAATGCTAATTCTTTGTTGATAATTTTGAAGGATCTTATTCATCATTACCAAAAATATCAAGCAGCTCGTTTAGAAAAATATTCCAGAGTTCAGTTTGAGTATTCAACTTTAACACAACAGACTAATATCGCCGAAGAGGACATTGAAGTGTATGTTGTTGACGAAAAAGAAGGACCTATCAATTTTCTTATTCGACTTGGAGTACAGTTTTCAGGTATCCCTAAAATATATAAAAATGAGGCTGGCGATACGGCTCTACTTCTAGTCACTTTTAATGGATCTGAAGGCACCAAAATCACTCCAAAACTTTGTCTTCCTCCAAAAATTGAAGCTGCTCTGGGTTCTCCACTGTCTTGGCGTATACCTGCCTTCTCCAGCGATGGTTGCCTTATGGACTATGTACCTTTTGTTCAAGAATCACTGAAAAAAAGAGTGGAAATGGTAGCGTACAACTTTGAGAAAAGGATGGAGTACCTATTTGAATTTTTAGAATATTTCGAGGGAAGTTTTTTGGAATTCGACAGAGACTTAGCTTCAAAAGCCACATTTTTGTTTGAACATAATGGATTTTATTTTATATTTCATATTGACTTACCTCAAAATTTTCCTCTTGGAAAACCATCTTTTACATTTCGCTCAATATATCACTCGGCTTTCGAAAAACCATTCTCAACAACTGTTATGAATTATCCATACAATCAAGGTTGGCCTATAAGAACTATGCTTGAAAAGACAGTAGAATTTATTCAAAAATATGCTGTAGTATTTCAACAAAATTCTGTGCAGAATGGATCTTCGCCTTGAAATATGTGAATTTAAATTTCTGTGATTCTTTTCTTCCCTGTTAAGAATAGGACAAAACTTGATGAATTATTTAGTTTAATTATTTTATTTGTTGCTCAAATGTTCAGGGTTTTTATTTAGTAAATATATTCTAACATGCACCTGATAAATAAATTTATGATTTTTGAACGACTTAATTACCGTTAAATAATACTTTGTATAAATTATTATGAATTTATATTTATGAATCCATTATATCTGTTACGATGCCTAAATGCATTTAGAAACCCTTATTTTGTTTTGTAAAATTGTACTTAAATTTTGTAGTGCCTATCTACTCTATATACTTTTATAAGTAAGGATATATATATTTATATTTTTTAATTGTTTATAATCTTGTATATTCTTTTATCTTATTATAACTGATTAAAGTAGACTTAAATAAAATTATTTTTTAAACATTTGAACAAATTCTTATTTATAATGTGCAATGTGCTTTTTTTACTTGTAAATAAAAAGATTAATGTATAAATGTTTGTAGTTTTGTTAATATATTGTTTATCTAATGAAATATGTCTTCATAGATCTTTTATTTGAAATTGACCTTACATTTTTGCCAAAAATTTGTTTTGTTATTTCTGTGCTATATTAAACCAACTTTACCACATCATAGTTTTTTTTTGTCTGGTATTAATTTGCATTGTTTTTATTCTTTTTTTTTTTTAAATTAAGGGGTGGAAGACATGTAAAGATATGATAATATATACATATTTAAATTTTAAAATAAACATGGTAAAGGGATTAAAAATTGCTTAAAAATTTTTGTGTAAAATAAATCATTGTAGAGAATTTTTACCATTTTATTAATTGAAGTTAGGTATCATTTTTTTTTGTAAAAAGAATAAGGTATCATTTTTTTGATGTAAAAGAATAACATCAAGAGAAATGCTATATAACAAGCATATTTTTATTCCAGTTTCTAAAAATATTCAACATAAAATGAGCTTTTCATAATATATAACTATTTCTATAATATTTTAACGTATTACTGACAAAAAATTTCATAATATCTAAAGCATTTAATATTTAAATAAATTTTTCATTTGGATATTTAATTTTGTTTTTCTCCTTACAAATTCATTTGATTTAATTCTTTTACATAATCTTGCATTTTGGACTAACAATAATAAAAAGACATTGAGATTTTTTTTTTTTTTTTTGTCATTTAAAAGGATAAAATTGTTATACAAAATAAAATTACATCAGTGATTGTATTTGCAATTTTAATTTTAATGTATCTATGGTGATTATTTGATTAACATGAGAAAATGCAAAGATTTTTTATGAAAAATATTCATGTCTTTTTATATTTCATGTAAAATTAAAATGTTCATTTTTCAGTAATTGAAAATATATTGCGTACATCATATTTTTTTAGTGTTTATTAAAATATGAGCATTTTAATTTAATTGATCCATTATGTTATATTTTTTTAAGAAAACTTTTATTAAATGAAAAATATGTAGCTTAGAAGCTAGTAGGTGGAAGCTTAGGCTAGAAGGTGTACAAATATATTGCCCATGTTAAAGTCAGAAAAACTAAAACTGCCTCTCAAGGACAAATTCATTTATATATAATTTCAAAAAAGTGTGAGTGTAAATTTAACTGAGAATATCTTTAAAGAAGATAGATTTAAATAAAAATCATACAACATTAGTTGACTATATTTTCTACATGGACTAATTAAAAATTTGTGCATAAATGGGAGCAATGCATAAAGAAGAAAAAAATTATAAAGAACCTTTCATTATGTGTTATTTAAGCTTTCATACTTTGCTTTTAGAAAAATTTTCATAAATTTCAAGTTTGTTTTTGTTTGTGAAATTTAGGAAACAAATATTTTGTATTTAAAAGGTATATGCAAACTGTTAAACAATCTGTAATTCTTAGAATTTTTATTCCAAATTTAATTTGACCAAAAATTTTTTTACCAGGAATTTTGTATAATATCAAATTTAAGTTTACATTTTTGGAAATTTTTTAAACATTTGACATTATTTACTGTTACGTAACACAAATGAATATAATTAAAAAATGTAAATTTTATGCAAAACAACATTTTATTATTAAGTATAAAATAATAGAATATGAAAAAAAAAAAAAAAAAAAAAAAAAAGAATCATTCGACAAAAGGGCTTTTAATTTCTTTCATTAAAGCAAAACTTAATCTCATTTAAAGAAAAAAATTAAAAGATGATATATGAACAAGAACATAATAATAAGTTAAGAATGAAATTCTTTGTTCATAAAAGTTAGATTTGATTCTTGTACAAAAGCTTCTGAATAAAAGGATAAACTAGTAACCATATTCATCAATATTTTAGACTTTTCTCAAATTATAATCAATTCTTGTTTTAAATAAAAAATATGTGAATTTATAATATTTTGAATAAGTTTTAAATATATGATATTACATGTAGTTTCTTTAATAATACATATTGAATATAAATAATAGCTGTTTTTTATATTCCAATACATTCTTCCATTTTTTTCTCTATTTATTATACATAAATTATTTATTATGACACAATAATTATTTATTCATATGTAATGAATAATTATTATAAACTTATATAGATTTTTCTATTGCTTATCTTTTTAGGGATTTGATTATATTTAATTTTGAATGAAACTAAATTAATATTGTAAATCTATATAAAATATTTTTCATTTTGCTTTATGTCTTAAGCAATAATCTTGTCAAAATAGGGTTTTTTACATAATTATTAGGATAAAAAAATTTTCAATCTTAACTCTTTAAGTTCTTAGTTGAAAAATAATTTAATCAAACAAAAAAAATGAAGTCATCAAATTTGATAATCTATTTATTTTTATTTTTAACTTATTCATTTTGAAAATTAAAAACAGATTGAATTTATATTTACCCTTCATGGTGCTTTTTATTTGTATTATTTTGTTGTTCTATTTAAAAAGTTTTCATCAGCAAAATATTAAAACCCTTTTTACTCATAAGATGAACTAATCATTGTGGTATAAGATTAAATTTAAATAGGTTATTATTAATTTATTTGTATTTTTAACTTCAAATTTTCAAAAATATTTGCTTCAAATGTATAAAATAAATAAAATAAACTTTTTCTAGAAATATCTCTCACCTTTTTTAAACCATTGAAGGCATATTGTTTTTAATATTATTATAATATCTAAAAATAAATTTAATAGTTAAATAGTTTAAATGTTAACAACAAATAATTAAAAAAAATTTCTACAACACAATAAAATGTTTTCTTCATAAGAACTGGATAGTAAATATTGAAGCAGAATATATTACTAATTTATATGATTATCAAAATTGAATATTTTTCCATTAGACGAAGTGTAATTAACTTTTAAATAGCATTCAGAATTTTTTAAAAATTTCTTCAAATTGTAATTCTTGTTTCCTTTCTTGAAATTGTAAGCCATTTTTTATTAGAAAAATTTATATTATTTTCAATTAATTAATGTGATTTCTTTTTAAAAATAAAATTTCATGTGTCATTAAACAGTTTATTTGATAAAATTTAATACAAATTTGAAATCATAAATTCAAATTAAATTTTTTGTTACCATAAAAACGCAAATACTTTTGAAATCTTTCAAATGGATTAAAATGGTTTATCATCCACTAAAATTAATTTAATTAATTAATTTATTCACATTTTAATTCTTTAAAATGTTTTTCAATGAATAATAATTGTGATAAAAAATTATTGTAAAACTACTGCTTTTTGATATATGACTTGTAATTAAGGTTTTAAATATTATTGAAATGAAAATAAAAGCTTAGAAATATCTGCATTGCATCCACTTCATTAGAAACAAAAAAATAAATTAAATATATAAATTTTTATGTACTGAAATTCTTTATAATGATATGTTTTAATGTATTTTATTAGGTAAATATGGCAAATAAACAAACTGGTTATGATTTTTGGAGAAATGTTCTGCATAATCCCAAGTATGTTGCAGCTCCTATGGTAGATATGAGTGAATTATCATTTAGGATGCTTTGTCGTCATCATGGCTCTCAGCTTTGTTATTCTCCTATGCTTCACAGTTTACAGTTCTCTCAAGATTTTTTGTATCGAAAAGATAATTTTTCTACCTGCTTTGAAGATAGACCATTAATTGTGCAAGTAAGTCACACCTTTTCCTGATTTAGTTTATTTTTGCAGCATTCAATTATAAAGTTTATTTTAAATGTTATTATTAAGAGTCTCATTTATGATCCCAAAATATACTAATAAATATAATCATTTTATATTATGACATAAGATGTAATATATTAATTAATTATAACTTTGGCTAAAATTTTGAGGCATTCTTAAAAATGAATTTATTTAAATTAAAAAAAAAAAAAATGAAATCTCATTTCAATTTTGCTTATGTCCGTATACTCTTTTCACTGAACTAAAATATGTAATGAAAGTCTTAGTTAATATGCATTCTCATAATGTCATATAATGTGTCAAAATATAAAGTGTTGCATAATAATTAACTGATACTTTTGCAAAAACTTGGAATAAAATGTGTTTCTGAAATTGGGATTTTACCTATCACAATATTTTAAAGATAAGAAGGTCTTTAAATGCCTTAACTACTTCCTTTAAACATAATGGCAGCTTGCATATAATCTGGTAGAGGAAAAAAATATATTATTTGTATTAAAATCTTATTTGTATTGCTTATAGGAAACCAAAAAAATAATTTACTCTTTGTGGCATTTTAGTGTCACTGATTTGTACTAAAAATTCAAAACTGTTAAAAAGATTTTAGTTGTTCGACTTCTTAAATTTAACAATACCAAATTAATTATGATTAATTTTAATTGCCCATAAAATAGCATAGAAACCTGTTAAATAAGTAAGGAAAAAAAAATCTATTAATAATTAATTATTGAGGAACTCTATTGAACAAAATATGTTGAATATGAAAAATAATTAATTTTAAGATATAGTTTATACATAGTTATAGTTATAAAATCTTGAAGTAATTATCCTTTAAAACTTGGTATATCATTCGAGTGCATAATTCTGCATTAAATTTATTAAATTTTGCTATTATTTTTTTTCTGATTCTTGATAACTTTTAAGATTATACATATATTTTAGTTCTGTGCAAATGACCCTGAAGTTTTTATTAATGCTGCACATATGTTATCATCAGAATGTGAAGCCATTGATTTAAACTTAGGATGCCCTCAAGCCATTGCAAAGAAAGGTTGGTTTCATTCAAAAATATTTTTCTTTTATAAATATAGTTTTTATATAAAACTATATTAAAAATTTATACAGAAACATAATTCATATATTATAAAATTATTGAATAATTTCTAGAAAATTGGAAAATAATTTCTTTGAAAAAAATGCTATGAATACTTTTAAGTTGGTTTTATTTATTTTTTATTTATTATTATTATTTTTTTATTTCTCAGATTAGCTGTACATTAATATGCTTTATCATTAAGTCCATAGTTGAGTTCTGATAATTGCTACTTTAGAGGAAAATATTATGTTTTTAAGCTGTGTTCCTTTAACTAGGCCTATTTAAGATGATAGATTGTGAGCCACATCAATAAATTTCATTATTAATGGGTATTTTTGAAATGAATACATTCATGTATGAATTTCTTATTGTAAAATCTCATGCATTATTATTTGTAAATAATAATATATTAGCCAGCTAGTTGTAATTATCAAGTCATCAAAATTTATTCATTACTTATTTCATTTGTAGTTGTAATGTAATATATCTCCTTATAATGTATCCTCTGATGTATATCATGTGAACTGTATCAGTAATAAAGAGTCAAATACTCAGAATTGAAAAAAAAAAAAATTTTTTTTTTCAAATATTAATTAATATTTTTTAAATTTTTTTTTAATAATTGTAATTAATTTATAAATTTTTTTAGAATTGTAAATTAATAGATTGAAGTATAGAAATTGTTATTTACAATTCAGCATAATGCCATGTAATTTTAGAGATAGTTATTAATTTTTTTGTTATGCTAATTTTTTATTCTTTTATATTTACAAAGGGTATTATGGATCTTTCTTGCAAGATGATTGGGACATCATTAGATCAATGGTTCAAAAAGCTTCATATGAACTTCCAATTCCTGTTACTTGTAAAATGAGAATTTTACCTGGTCATTACAAGAAATCTGTTGAATATGCTAAGTAATTCATGGCAATGTTTTATAAATGTGTTTACCATTTTTTTGTTGATTTTTAAAAGCTGTCATTAAAGTTTCATTTCATATTACTTATAACTTTATACACTAATTTTAAATAATTCAGGATGTTTTTTTTTTTTTTACTTAAAACTAATATATCTAATCTATAATATAATATCTTATCTATAATATAATAACTCTTATATCTATTTAGATTTTAAATTTTTCTTTAAAAATTTATCTTATTAGTATATTTTTGATATTTATATGTATATATTTTTATAATTCTAACAAACAAAGTAAATTTAAAGCATTCTCAAACAATATTTAAGATAACCAATTTTAAATTTAATTTATGTATTGAATGAATATAAATTTAAAATTTGTTTAAATTGTATTTAATTATACCTTTTATATATTAGTAAAACATTTATCTGATAACTTTCAATGAAAAAAATGGTAAAAATTTAAAAGATACTCTTTGCATTATTAATTTCCTTATAACATATTTTCTTTTGTAACATTAGAAAAGAGTATTTTACGGAAAAAAATAGAGAGTCAAGCAGCTTTAAAGTTTCTAGCTTTTGGATAATCACATTAATATATATTATGCATATTTTTTATTTAGCGATTAGCTATAAATATGCCTAAAAATTGATTTTCAGGATGTTAGAGCATTCAGGATGTTCAGTCCTTACTGTTCATGGGAGAACCAGAGAGCAGAAAGGTCATGCCACTGGTTTGGCCTCCTGGGAAGTCATTAAAGAAATCAAAGCTAATACTGATATACCAGTGATAGCAAATGGCAACATTTTGACTTTTGATGATGTTCAAAATTGTTTGAAATACACTGGAGCTGATGCTGTAATGTCTGCTGGTAAGAATTGAATAGTTAATTTTAATTTAGAAAGTTCAAGTGTTGTTTTATGTGCTTACTTTGTTGATATTCTAGCTAATTTTACCTAGTGATGCCCAGCTTCAGTATAATGATATATATATATATATATTATATTATTTTGAATAGTTTAATTAAAATAACAGTAAATAAATTCAAATAAAATTATCAGGAAATATGTTCAACCTAATAACATTAAACACAAAGTTTCATCAATCAAAATTTCAGGCATCATCAATTAATATTAAACTATTTTTCTAAAAAACAAGTGATACCTGTTCTTTTCGCTCTTATATATAGCTTGTAACACTAAAAGCTAAATTACAAAGTTTAAATTTCTTGAAATCAAAACTTGATGCCTTAACAGCTATTACATGAGGAAAAAGACAAAATTAGCATGCCAAATGTAGCCTGTATAATTATCAAAAATTTTATCTTTTAGTATTAAAAATTTGATGCAAATAATGTCATAATTCTCATAATTTTTGCTGTATTTCTGCATTGTTTTTGAGTCTTTTACACCTTTTATAATTTTTTTTCCAATTTTTTGCTTGTTTCTTAAATGATGTACAAAACTGCATTATTTTTTTAATTATGCACTTTTTCACATATAATCTAATATAGACACATTGTTAATTTTTTATGCTGTTATAGTAGTTGAGTTATACCATATGTGGTGAACATATTATATATAACTATCCTCATCAGAATATTCAATTCAGAGAAATTAATAGTTATAGATAATATACAAATAAATGAAATTATACAGAAGTAAATTATTGTAACAAAAAAAATTAAGCAAATAAGATGTCATGAATTAATGTTCCATCCAAAAGATGAAGAATTGAAGAGAATGTCAAAGTTCCATAATAACAAGTATAGTTGTTTTTTAGTTTGCATTATAGAAGATAATGGAGTGATGGCTTGTCCACTAAACATTAGGCTTGAGACACCACACCTTTTTCAGTGCATTTTGCTTCTAAATTAGTCTTAAATTACTGCTATCAACAAATTAACATTTTGAATTATTATTATTATTTTTTTTGTATAGTATAGCTTTAGGCAAAATTAGTCATCCAATGGCTACAAATAAATAAAAAAATTAATACATAAAATCTCTGTATTTATTAAGCTTTGTTTGGATTTTAGCTCTGTCTTGTTAATTGCACACATTTAAAATTTTCAATTGGTTTGTAACACACACAACTCTGGATATTTTTATTATTAATTTCTAGGATTTCATTAATTTTTTAAATATTTTACTGGAATAAATTATATATTAATTTTATTTTAATGGACAAATAAATTATTGTTTGTTAAATATTATTGTAAATCTTTTTGTTTTGAATAATTTGAATACTGAAACAAATTTTATTGATCAGTGGAAATTTTAATTTCTTTCTTGTGAATTGTCTATAGAAAACATTTTATTAACTTGAGAAAATGCGTTTGAAGTTAATTTTTCAAATTTGCAATTATTTTGACAAAATTCATTTTTAAAGATATAAAATAAACTATTTTTAACCTATTTGTTTAAAACATTTTTCAAATCTTATTCTCTAGATTTATTTATTATGATTATTTTGATTTTTCATACAGTAATAAAAGTAATTTTTTTTTAATAATCACAGATAATAATTTTTTATTCATATTACTTTTTAATATAAATTCTACTTCTAACTATCATGTATAATTTGAATTGTTAGAAATAATACAATTCTTACAGTGTTTTTTAAAACAATTTTTGTATTTATTTGTAATTTTAGAGGCATTGTTACATAATCCTGCACTATTTTCTGGAGAAAATTTACCTGTGTGGAAAATAGTGGAAGAATATTTACAATTAGCTGATAAATATAACACTCCAATAAAATGTGTGCGCTGTCATTTGTTCAAAATATTGTATTTATGGTAATATAATTATTTATTTTTCATGTCATAATAAAAGTGTATCCATAACCTAATAATACTATTTTTCATATGTATTGCACTAAATTTTCTATTAAGATATAATTTTGTTATAATACTTTTAAAGAAAATACATTATTAATTTTTAAAATTTATTTTTCTTTTATAACAGTAATAAATAACATAATATTATTTATTTTATCCATATATTAAATTTATGATAAATACATGTATTTACTTGAAAACTTTTTTTATGTAATTGCTCTTTGAATAAGTTGTACTATTTGAATGGATAATGTGAAAGAGCATATTAGATGACTAATTCTTTCAATCAATACTATAAAAGGATATTAAAAAATTGGCCTACCTTTAGGATATAAATATGCCACTCTATCTTAAAACTTTTTAATTAACCCTATTAAAAAACGAAAATTGTATTACTAGTCCACACCCTGTATTGACTAAATCATACTCTTACTGTCTTACTGAATTCAAATTAATAACAGCATACATTTCCTCAAATAATATCTATCAAATTAACTATCTATTTCAATGATCATGAAGTATATATTTTGATACATAATGATAAAATATTGCATACATTGTTTTACAATTAGATATGTAACATTAAGAGATCATATTTCTATTATATTTTTGAATATAATATTTCATATTTTTGAATTCAAAACAATTTCTTTGTTTATTTCTTGTTTTCATTCCCTCAAAAATGATATAAATATATATTTTACTAAATGTTTATTTAGAATATCATATAAACTTTGTTATTGCTATATATTACTGAAATTGTATTTTGAATTTACATTTCTGTTTCAGTATATATCAAGATGATGAATTGCGGAAGATACTTACTGAAGGCTCTACATTAAAAGACTTTTATTCTATTATTGAAATATTGAAAAAATTTCCCGATAAAGTTAATCATGCTACAGAATCTGTTTCATTTGAACAAGAACCTGATTTAGGAAACTTTTTTGAATCTGCTAACCCTGATTTTCAAGAGTCAGCTGGTAGAAATGTTTTAGAATTGAAAACTTCATGTATTGCCAATGATAATGAACATAAATTTTGCGATCAGACAGTTAAAAGGAACTCTGCACTTTCAGATGCTAATGAAAACTTTATAAGTGAAATGAATGCTAGAAATGAGAATAATTCTGAAGCAACTGCTCCAGTTTTGGATGATACTTTCAAGTATCTGCCTATTTGGATTTGCCATTCAAGACCTAGAATAGCAATCAATGAGTAAGTAAAACTATTGTTTTGTTATTCTGATAGACAGTATTGTAATATTGTTAGAATATGGAAGTATGATAGACATATATATTAATAAATTTAAAGAGATTGTTTCAAAATTGATATAAAGGATAATATATACTAATGTGAAGTATTCTAATACTATGCATTGTAAGAATATAGTTTATATTGCCAGATAAAGATATAAAGGGAGGGCAGTAAAGAAAATTATTTTGCTTTTAAATGCTTGAGTTACCAAATCTCATAAAATATACTTACAGATTAATATAATACAAATTATTTTATGTTTTTTTCATTAATTCACCTTTACTTAAAATGTTTCAGCATAGAGAATATGTTTTTTAGTATTTCGGAAAAATCATTATCTCTTTTTTTTTATTACCTTTTCATGAAAAATGCAGCTCTTGCAATTATTATGTATGCTATAGATTAAATATTCCAATTTAATAAGATATTATTTGATTTTGTTAAAAAATTTGTTTATTCATCATTAGAGAGCAGATGGTATAAAAAAGTATGCATAAAATTGACAAAATATGGGAATTATATACAAAACCTTTAGAGTAGTAATTATTTTCAAAATTCTATTATTATATTAAATATTGTAAAATCTATTTATAAATGCAGTTTATCATTTATGTGTTATTTTTTTTCTACTATATCCATGTGTATTGTTTTAATGAAAGAGTTCATTTTATTTAACCTCATTTTTTAATTGTTACCTAATATTTTAGGATACTAAGATATGTTTTTGTAAGGTAATTGTAATTTTGTAATAACATAAAACAATGCAATAAATAAAAACCAAACTGATATTGCTATCACATAAAATAAAAGAGCATTTAATTAATTTAGCATGTTTGATAGCAATGTCTGATGGTGTAAATTTTTATTTGTATATTTGAATAATAAAAAAAAAGCGAATAGGAAAAACATTAATTAAAAATAGTTTTGAAAATAAAATACACATATGTAGTTAACTAAACTATTGTTTGTCTTTTTGTGCATTTTTATTAATATAGATTATAAATTTAAAAATATTTTATGTTTGTACACTGGTTTTCAAATAATAAAGAAAAAGTGTGATTGTGAAAACTTGTGAAACCTTCTGCACACATTTAATCTGGATACAAACCGCCCTGTAGTTGATAAAAAAAATCTGAGTTTGATTTCTGTAAGGGTTACAGAATTGCAACAATTTGCAGCTAATGCCTTCATGCAATTAGCTGCAAATTGTTGTCATCTGCAGCACTTGTAACTCTAGAACTTTCTCAGCTGTATCTTCTAGAAGCTGATTTTGTTTTCAGAAATGCATTACACAATCTATGAACTATAGAAATATTCTTGTTTAATAATATTTCTACAGAGGATTGTGTTCGACCTGGTTCTAATCACTCAATGACTAGTTATAATAACTCTGCAGATAAATAATATTGAACATTCATATCTAAAATATGACTATTTCGTAATTTTACACACAACTTCTTTTATAAAAACTGCAGGTGCTTTCAATGTCTGTTCTTGACCACATGCACAATAATGTAACACAATAACAGCTCTAATAATTTGGATATCATTTTTTTTTTTTTTTTTTTGCCATGTGTTCACACTTTTTTCTGAATTTCTAAGAAACCAGTGTGTCAAGGTATTTGTTAAGAGTTAGTTTTAAAAATATTATAGTTTAGTATATATACTCTCTTTGTTGAAAAATATAAATTTACAAATTCATTTACTTTCTCTACTAGGAAAAGTCGTGGCTGTTTTAGTAAATATTTTGATTCTACATCAGAAAAACAAAGATAATGAAAATGAATCATATATGTCAGTAAGTAAATCACATTTTTTAAATTATGATAACTATATTAGATTTATTAATATTTTTTTGTAAAATCAGTAAAAGCATTTGTAATTTAGATTTTATTTTTTAATAAAAATATGTCTCATTTAATCGTAAAAAAGAGATTTGATTTGAACAAGAATAATGTATATCTAATGAGGTATTTTATTGATCCAAAAGTCATAAGTGGCCTGATGGCCAGTCCACATTAAACTTTAGGTACTGGTCTAATTAGCCTAAAATGTGCACAAAATGACAGTAGAAAGACTAACCAAACTAAACCAAAAGTCATAAATATATAATAGTGCAACTATTGATAGTGTAAGAAATTGGCAAGGTGGCCAAGTCAAATGGATTCAATTGGTGCGGTTTCACAGAGAAGGAAATTGCATTTAGGAGGGATTTTGTTAAAAACAATTTAATTTTTAAAAAAATGAAATTTTAGGTTACGTGATAATAAAAGAAAAACTACATGAAAAAATTTCCACAGTAACTATCATATGTTTTTCTTTCAAAACAAGTTTGTACGTCATCTATCTGATTAATACCCCTAACAAGTAATTGATTTGTCCGTTTCTGCTGATAAACCAGATGTTCACCATTCGATGCAATCCGTGATCGGATTATAATATATATATATACATAGTTATTAATATATTTAAATTGATACAAGTAATAAGGTATTGCAGGTATATAGTTTGACAAAACTTGTACATTTATTGTTTTTAAAATTAAATATAAATAATACATCTGTTATAATGTAGTACTTTATCATTTATTTCCTGTTCCATTTGAAAGGTCAGATTTGCATTTTGTTAATTGAGAATTTCGAAATTAGCATTTTTCTACTTGTTTATTACCTCTGATATTAGCATTATATTTTTTTACTGAAGGTGTGCCCTTTTAAAACAATACAACAACAAACATTTTTACATTAGGTTCATTATTGCAATTCATTTTACTGACTACTCTTACATTTGTTTTTCTGAGCATTCCGTACAGTACCTATAAAGAATTTCTTGTTCTTTTCATTAAAGCAATTGAGTTATGTTTTAAAGCTAATTAAAAAGTTTATGAATGTTGCATTAATATAATACTTTATGGCAGAAAAAGAAGCAGAGAAAAGCTCGACATCATGAACGTGTTGTTGCAGCTATCAAAGATAAAAGAAAATTGAAAAAAATGCGCCGTAAGGAAAAAATATCCGAGATGAAAAAACTGCAACCTGTGCCTGTTAAAGAAGGTGAAACTTAATTTACTTTTACTTTATTGTGCAATTTTATAATTACAATACATAATTACATTTACATTATATGAACTCAGAAATAAATTTACTAAAATACAAAAAAATATTATGTGTAAGACATGTTCTACATCTCAGTATTTTTTTTTTTCATTAGAATTTTAAAAATGTGAACTTAAAAATAATTAAAATGCATGCATACATATATTTGTGATAAATTTGAATAGGATGCATAAAATGAAAATTTCTTTATTTGTTGTCATATAACTAATATTGAAACTCATTTAATGAAGTATGCTTTGTAAAGACAATTTGTTTAAAGATAATAAAATATATAATTATGAGAAAATCAATTTATTTTAAATTGTAACATTTATTTAACAATTCAGTTGTTCATTTTAAATGTAAAAATTTCTAAAATTATGAATAATTTGAATTTTAAAATGTTAAGTTTTTTTTAAATGTTTTAATTGTTACTGTACAATATATTTATTTATTATATTCTCCATATTTAAATATTTGTTTTATGTTAATTGACTAAAATGTTTTATACCAAAGTAAATAAATAATTAATTTGTGTAGAAACCATATTTAGTGATGTTAGATGTGCTAATGTTAATGTTAGTTTTGCACAAGAAAATCATGTTTATAGTTCTAAATTTTAATTGCATAATATAATGCTTTATAGTTTATAGTTTTGTCCATATGGTTTATTATATCATTATTTTGTTTATTTTTCAGATTTGGGGGATAAAAAGAAAAATTTGACTAAAAAAGAGCAAAAAATGCTAATTAAAGAACGTCTATTGATGGCCCAAGGTATAGCACCAAAGATTTGCATTAATCTTGGATTTGCATCTGCGATGGAACCTAAAGTAAGCAAATCACATATGTTAATCACATTGGAATATAATTAAGGAATTCTATTATAGTATACTTTAAAGCATGCTTTATTATTATGTAATCTTTTCAGTTAAAATTTGGGTGTATATTATTTTAAATCCAATTTTAGAAAAAAAGAATATTAGAAAAAATTTATTTTTTCCCCCAACATTGGTGGGCCTGATATGCCACTTATATGTACCACAAACAGCCCATCAAAGGGTGATTAGGGGAGGACTATGAGAAATTTTAGGGTTATTTGTCTTGTGTGTTGTATGGGAGAAAATCTGGAAAATCGCCAGCAGGCAGCCTGACTTCCAATGTGAGTTTTCTGAAAGCATTGACTACAATAATGTCACCAACAGATTCGAACCTTGGTCCTTTAGCACACTGCTCACAATGGCACTGGACCCTGATTCGGGTTTAATGTTGTAAGTGAATTAATGCTAGTTACATTTACAACTCTAGTAGTTCTCGTGAATCTCTTGTACACTAATATAGAATAAATGATTGTTATGGAGAATTTGGTGAAATAACTTTATTTTTATAATCATTAACATATGTGTAGTGCTAGTCTTTTTTCTTAGCTAGTAGTGCTAGTCTTTTTATATCACATGATAAATCTTATAAAATCTCTTTTTTTTTTTTTTTCATTTTGCAATTTCTTTTTAAATAATTTTAAAATTTTATGAAATTATTTTTAGAATAACAAATTAAACAACTTATTTTTAACAAATGTCCTTTTACAATTTTTTTTTATGATAAGCTAGTTTTTAAAATTATTATTTTAAAAATATAGTTATTTCAGCAATTTGAGTTGTGGTAATGTTTTCCTTTCAAATTATTTAATATTATTTTCATTTAATTAATATGACTTCTTAAACAATGTCCAGTCCTCCAAAGTAATATTTAGAAGTATAACTTTTTATTTAAGTATTATTGTGTAAAATTTTATGACAATTGTCCCCATCACATTAATTGACAGGAAATTTCATTTTAGAGTTATTAATAATTTATTTAAAAATATTTATTTAAAAAAATCATTTTTAAATGTATATTTATAGTGATTTAATTACTTTTTATTACTCCAATTTTTTTTAATTTGTCATTTTTTTATTCAGGAATTGACCCGTTTATCATCTCAATTACGCAGGCTGTATGGTACAAATAGGCACAGTTCTACTCCTGTTCATTTGTATTTCTGTAATTTTAGTCCAACAGATGAATTATATAAAATATGCGAATCAAAAAATGATGGTTTTTCTTCTTACATAGTAAGCAATTTTTATATCTTTAATTATATATATTTTTTCACAATTTTCAATATTTTATCTTTCTCTTTAAATAATATTGATTTTTACAACAAAAATGAAGAATTGTTAAAAGTTTTACATAACTAGCATTTATTTTTTAGGATACCAAATATTCTTGAAAAGCTGAAAGTATGTTCTTTCTTTTTAATGCTTTTATAGAATTAAAGAATTTTTTTACATTCAGCATTTATCAAATATTGAAATGTAATATATTAATTATTTATTTTATGGAATAAAGTAAGTTCTGTAGACTTATGGCATGCTACAGATTATTTTTTTAATAATTGCAAAACACAGTAACCTCTTTTTTAATCTGGCGCCGATTGAACCTTCACTTTCATATTTTTTTCATATTTGTTCGTGTGTTTTTTGTTCTTGACCACCAAATGATGACAGAGTGTTGCTCGCATTTATTAAATACATATAACATCTACACAGGTTCAGAATGTGAATAAAAATATTAAATATGTGCATATTCTAATCATTAAAATTTTTATCTAAAATGATTTATTTTTGAAATTATTTTCAAAACTCTATTATCCAGCAAAAGTTATTCCCTCAGGCACATTCATGGTCTGGAATATGCCTGATGAAAGAGAGGTTACTGTATATGCTTTAAAAATAGAAAACTGTTGTAAATGTTAACTATATAGGATAAAGAATTTATTAAAAGGAAAAGAAATAATTATGCATTGTAAAAAAAAGCAAAAAGAACAATCATGTTACAATTTGTTAATAATTTTTTATAATTTTCTTACTTAGTTATAAATTTAATTAATTACCTCTCATTATTCATAATTTTATGTGCATTTTTAACCAAAGAAAATGTTATCCATTAAACAATAATATCATATTGAAAATACAAATTATTTCTAGTTTCTTTTTCATTTTGAAAATTTTTTTTTTTTGTTTGTTTGTTTATCTGTTATTTTATTTACTTTATATTATTAAATAATTTATAATATAGGCAACTTTGTTATGTTATGAACTATTTAATAATGATGTGAAGGCTATTAATATAAATTTAGTTAATTTATATTAATAGTTATTCAGTTATCAGTACCAAAAGGATTTTACTTCTTTTCTTTTTATTAATTTGCTATTATATTTATTAATTAGCATTGATATTGTTTTTTATTAAAAAAATTGTAAAACAAAATATTGCACTTGTTGAAATTTTCTAAAATTGTTATTCAATGGTTTACTTGAGAGATCAAAGCTTTCTTTAAAAAACATATTAATAGAATTTGCATTTAATAATCAGATTTTATTCATTATTGTTAACAAAATATAATTAAATTGGTAAACTTGTAAGTTCATTATTTTTTGATAATAGTAATAAGAATTCACTGACACTTATTTCTTTATTGTAAATAATGTTATTTTCTTGACTGTAAAAAAAAGTAAACAATTTTTTCCTTTACTTTAAAGGTCGATATGACTGCTGATGCTCCTGAAGATTTATTTGAATTAAATGATATTATTTATTTATCCCCTGATTCAGAAAATGTTTTAGAAACTTTGATTCAAAAAAAAAGTGTATGTGATCGGTGGAATAGTAGATGATACTGTTAGAAAGGTATATTATGTTTTCATTTTCATGATAAAAATAATGATTATGATTAAAAATTATTAAGATTTTTATTATTAAAAATGTTAATTGTGACTGTGATAAAAAGTTAATTTGTGCTTTTTTATTTAAGAAGTATTTTATTTTAAAACTATTTTTTGGTGGGAAATGTTTTATTTTTATTTTATTTCAGTTTGAATTTTTAAATCCATTGTGTCTTTATTAAATTTCAGGTCTGATAATATAGTTTATTGATTTAATCATAGTAATAAAAATTTTTGTTGATTAAATGTCTAAAACCTATTTTGCCTGTGTTGCCACATTTGAGCACTTTTCTATAAATGTACTTCTAACGCATTTTAACGTATTTAAAATAATTTTTTAAAAAATTTACCTTTGTTTTTTTCTTCTTGCATTTCTGCTTTTAAAGTTTTTCATAGAGTTAAAAAAAGTATATTTCATACTCAGTCTTAAAAGCAATTTTGTAGTGCTAAATATGACTTAGGAGTATAAAATAATAATTTTTTTTTTTATTGTGTGCATTTTTATTGTGTAATACAATATATCATTGTATTATTATTTAAAAAGAAAAAGTTTAAATGTTATTGATTTCAGTTGAATTTCATCTTAGATGCTTTAATTTTTATATTTTTCTTATGCTAAAAACAAAACGATGCTAAGAAACCTAATCAAATAACACAAGAGTATTGTGAGAAAAATATATTTTCTGTCTAGAATCTTTACCATGATTGCACTGTGTTTGATTATTATCTAAAATTAAGTGAATACAGTGAATAGAAGTGAAATTGTAATTGCATATGATTTGATTAATCAATTTTCATTTTGTGGAATTTAAAAAAAACAGTCATAAAAGAAATTAATAAATTATATAATTTTTTATTATTCATTTGGAATCAATATATCACATAATTATTGAAATATAATTTAACATTATAGTATACTTAAAATGCAATTCAGAATGTAGTTTTTTTATTTTTATTTTTAGGATTTAAGTCTTAATCATGCTAAGAACTTCAATATTAAGACTGCTCGTTTACCTATTATCGAGCATTTAGTTCCATTCTCTACAAATCCCGGTACAACTGTTCTTACAGTCAATCAAGGTAACTAAAAATTGCCCTTATTTGTATTTTATGCTAAAATTTATAATGTGTAAATTGCTCAAAATGTTTCTAACTTATTTTATTAATATAGCATTATTTGTTTCTATTGTAATTTGTATTAATATTTATTTTTGCATTTTGTTTGTTTTAGTTTTTGATATCCTGCTTAAATATTATGAAACAAAAGATTGGGTGGAATCTTTGAGTTGTTATGTGCCTTTCAGAAAAGGATACTGTCCACCATCTAAGAAAGAGGAGCTTTCTCGAAACTTAATGGAAAATAGGCCATCAGATTCTTCCATACAAACAGGTGTAAAAAATATTTCAAATTCAAATAGTTGACAATAATATCCTTTAATTCTTATTAAAGTACTTTTAATAAAATTTATTTTTAAGAGTAATATGTGTAGTTATTGTTTATTCTTTAATTTAAGAAATTATAATTTAAATGAATACAAAATTTATCATATATACAATACTCAATTTGTTGTATACATTTTATGCGATTAACAGTTTAAAATTTTATACTCATTTCTCGATATGATATACAAAAAAATTAAAAATCTGTAAAACTTTTCAAAGTAAACATTTCACTTAATATATTAATAACTAAATGAATTTTTTATATTTGTGATTTCATTGGTTTAGTAAGATTTTTGTTCCTTTTCTAAACTGAGATAAGGCATTTGTCAATTTTTTAACATTGATATCATGGTTGGTGATTTAAAATGGTAGCCATGATAAAAGGGGGGGGAGAAACCCTATTTAAGGATGCATTATAAGGCTCTGCTGCAATTTTTTTTAATCAATGCAGTTGAACATCCTGTAACTAATGGTATGAAAAAGTATTTAATTGTAGTGTTTATATGTGTGAAATTTTATTTTTTGTAATCTTGAAGACATATGAAGACACAAAAGAATCAACATCTTTAGAAGTTTATGATGTATATCACTTTTTTATTAATGAGATCAAAGAAGTATCTTTACATCCTTTTGTTGCAAAACCATTGTTTTGTTTATGTTTGATTAAAGAATACAAAAAGTTAAACACTTAATTTGAATATAATTATTTAAATTAATTACTTCCAAAAGTATTTTAAACAGCAAATATATAAATAACTTTCTATGTAAATCAGTGAATATTTTATTAAGATAATATGTGTTTTTAATTGATTTATAAAAAATATTTAAATAGATAAGTTTGAATTTAAGCTTTTTTTTTCTCAGTTTAATATTATCTTTGACTCAAATGCCAGAAAATTAGGGAAAAAAAAAAAGCGATTTGAAATTGTTATTGCTATTGTTATTCTTATATAAATTCTATTTCATTTAAATAAAGTTTTTTATAATAATTACTTGGAAAAATTTAATTAATGTCTTAAAAATGTGGAATGTTTTTTTCCCCAGTTTATCTTTGTATGTTGATAAACTATTAAAAATCTTCAGTCATTGTTAGTTATGATTCTTGAAAACGTATTTTCCTATTTTCAACATTAAGTGCGAATTTTGTACATATATTATATTGAATTTTCACTACCATATAACTTAAAATTTTTTTTACTGATTCTGGGAGATATGAAATTTTTTTCCCTGCAAAATTAAACACTGTTTTTGAATTAAATTTAATAAATTATAAAAGGCTAGTTGATGATGACAAATAATAAATGGATTTTTTTAAAATGTTGGTACTACTGATAAAATAAATAATGAAGCTACTGATAAAATTTTAAAACTTAATTAATAAACCATTAAGAATTTTAATGATATTAAAACATTTTCACATGAATTTCAATGTGATTAAAAAAAAAAAAGCAATGAAGTAAATTGAGTATAACATTAATCAAACTTAATAATATTTGCTTTGGTTATTTTTATGTAAAAAAAAAGCAGCTTTATGTAAAATAATTTTCTTAAGAAAAAAAAAAAAAAACCAATGGGTGGTTTTTTTAAAAAAATCTATAAGCATTATCAATATACTTTATGTTAACTTTATCAGTATGCTGTATCTTTATACTTATGTTTACTTTTTCAGTATTATGTAATTTATATGAAAAAAATCCTGCCAAGTTTAATTTTTGTTTTTATAATATGGTAAAATAAATTTATTGAAATAAAGAAAAATAAATTAAAAATAATTTGAAACATTAAAGTAATAAATTTAAAACTACTTGAAACAAAAAGTATTGGATTCATTACTTTTTAAAATTAAGTAGAATAAAATTGATGTTTTTCATTTAAGAATTATGTAAAACATTTTTCTACTCTTTCTTTTTATACAATGTTTTTATTTTGAAATTAATAGTTATATGCTAATTTAAAAGAGCATTAAATACTTTCCAATGTCCATTTATTATTTTTAAAAAAAGGTACTTTTTTATTTTTGTTTAATTAAATTTAAATAAATGAGCCTTAAATTAAATTTTGTTTTTTATTAAATGTGAAGAAATTTTTAAAATTTATTTATATTCTAGTTTTTTTTATTTTTTAGAATATAAATTAAATTAATTTTAATAAATAATTTTTTATAATGTTTTAAGTATAAATATTTTTAAATTTAATTAATATAAATAATATTTAATTCTTCAAACTAAATAAACTAATAAATTTCTGAAACTTTGCATAATCATATTAATTAATGTTCAAATTAAGGTTAAAAACTCCATGGTAAATTTTTAGTTTTCATTTATGCCACATGCTTCCAAATGATATTACCTATTAGTGAAGTTTTGAATGAATATGCACAAAATTGTTTTCCAAATTATATTATTTATTAAATCTTCAATGTGCCCCATATTTTCCCTTGGTCTTGTTCTGTGTATTTTAGACTAATTAATTTTGAAAAAAATGTCTTATGTTTTAAATAGATAAAATGTACCTGTTCTGATTCTTGATATGGATATCAAACCGAGAATTTTAGTCGTTTTAATTATTTGTTTGTTTGTTAACACCAAAATACTTAAGATAAGTACATTAAACCTCGAATAATAAACCATCTTTTCATGTTTGGAAGCACTAATCACGATAAAAGTACAAAGTATAGTGTACGTTAAGACATATCGAACCCAAGAGTAAAAAGCAAGTCTTTTTGACACATTAAAAGTCCAACAACTAGAAAGCCAGCTCGTTGGCCGGCACCTGCGAATGATAGTGCAATGCGGTTCGTGATGCTGCTGTGGTCATGACTGATAAATGATGGGTCTGCAATGCGCCAGGGGGCTCGACCAGTGTCCGGTGGAGGTGCACCGAAGTCGGGGTGCTCCGAGGACTCGAAATCCGTGCAGGCATTCCACAGTGACCATTTCTCCAATGTCGTAGTGGAATTTGGTGGGCACCACGTGACCATGGGCCGGTTCACCTGGGAACTCGCAAGCTGGCTTACCTGAAACAGTATTACAACAGATAAAAAATACAGTAGTATATCAGTATATGATCGGTACCACAGGTTTCGGTTCGAATTAATTTTGAAAAAAATTTCGAATAAATTTCGGCAGTGCCATGAATGTTTGTAGTGGTTCGGAATCCACTTTAAGCTGTAGGTCCCGGTCTCATATGACTGTAGAGCATCACGGAGCAAAAGTCAGACTTTTACCTACAGGTGCTCCTTCACAACAGAAGCTGCTTCCTTCCCTTCAACCATGAGTCCATACGTGTTTGTGGGCTTGGTCTAGATTAGATATCTACCAAGTGGGATAAGTAAGAACAACAACAAGTCTAATTTGATATACGTCTTATTTGGACGCGAAAAAAAGCGGTTTGGTGTACGACCTTATATTAATCTTAAGAAGTGTTAGAGACACGGATAATCTGTCTTTGCCACGATTTTTTAGAACACGACAAACTTAACACGTGATAAGTTTCAAAAGGGAAAGGTATTTTCTACATAAATGTAACTCGAATCTGTTGTAACTGAATGATTAATGAAAGTAGAAAGTTGATAGAAGGTTTTTATATCACCTTTTAGAGGATTCTTTTATTCTTACATAAAGTCTTTGGCAGTTAGGGTTGGAGGTTTGGTTTGTCGCTCTACGGACACTTTTTACATTTTAGGCTAATGGACCCGAGACCTGCAGTTAACGTAGATTCCGAACCAGTAACAAACAATAATGCCACAGCCATTCGAATTTGAAGCATGTGGTACCAAAGGCCAAGCGCTAGCCAATTGGCCGTCAGGCCGCACGACCTTTGTTTGAATGTATACGAATTTAGTTGGTAGATTAGTATATGATTTTAGATACGATTGCCATTTTAGTATGTATTTCATCTGGTCCTTTTTGTATATATATATTTTTAGAACTAGGGCCTGAATGGCCGAGTGGCTAGCGCTGTGGTGCTCGGTGCCACAGGTTTCGGGTTCGAGCCCCGGCGGTGCCATGGATGTTTGTAGTGGTTAGGAATCCACTTTAAACTGTAGGCCTCGGTCAATAGGATCGAAGAGCGTTGCGGGGGCATTGTTACTCCGCGTCCGGGCTTATCTTCAAGTTACACGCACCCCCTGGGTAAGGCAAAGTGAGTAACGTCTGTGCAGCGCTTGCCTTTAAGGCATCCAAGACCAAGCTGTCTAAGTGTTTTCAGCTGCATTAGAAAAGAAAAAATAATATATATTTTAAAACTAAGCAGTGTTTAAATTATTTTTATACTACCTCATTATAATAGATTTTTTTCTCATTAGAATGGATTAATTCTTCTCCTTTATTTTCTTTATTGTCAATGGATTTTCTGGAATGTTCATTGTCTTGTCTGAAAACAACCAAATAATGACCATGACCATATAAAATCTGGTCATTCCAGACAATCCATTGTCTGGAATAACCAGATATTTTCGATATCTGACGGGATATTTATATCCTAAGAAGGATTTGAGGATCAAAGGATTTGGATTCCTTTTGAGGATTTGACATCCTGTCTTCTTCTACGGCAGAATGTCAAATCCACAACCAAGTCCAAATAGAGAAAAAGAGACAGAAATAATAACATTAAAGATCGTAAATTGTCATTTTTGTATGCATTGACTACTTTTATATTTCTGCATTTTAGAATTAAGGATAATAATAATAGGGATTTTTATGGGTATGGATTATTCCCTTTTTTTTTTTTTTAGCGTTTAGGCTAGGTCCAAAGATATGGAACGGATTAGAGACGTATTCTGAGGTTCCACTGTATGAATTTTTTTTTTAATAATGACAATCGTGGCAGAAAATTACTGTGTTAAATTACAATTCTGATTCGTAGTTGAAAAACTGACATAATAATTACTGTTCATAAAAATAATTATTATGATAAAGGTTCACCATATTTTTTTCACCATATTTGACATTTTAATATTTTTATAAATATTAAAGACGTATATTGATGTACCACTGTATGAATTTTATATAATAATAGCAATCGTGACAGAAAAATCACTGTATTAAATCATAATTTTGATAATGATTCGTAGTTTTAAAACTGACAATAATTAACGGTTCGTAAAAATAATTAATCATTATGACGAAGTTTCATCTTATCATTGACGCTTTTAGTTTATAGTTCATAGGTATGCTAAATTTATTTTTTTCTCAGTAAAGACAAATCGCTGTTCAGAATTAATGAGTTTTGGCTAATATGCAAAAAGAATAATGATCGATCTCCACTGATGGCGTGCACTTCAATCACTGAATTGAATAATTCTGTTAGTAGACTCTTTGGCAATTATGACAGAATATTTCGAATTCACATTCGGGTGTCGTATTATAGGTCTCTAGAGTTTCACCAATATTACATGAGACAAATTTCTTTGAAAATTGACGTATTGCTAACTTATTTCATGCCCTATTTCCCAGTGCTGTTATCCATTATCAACAATTTTAACGGATTCATGCCAAAAGATTCTTAATAATAATTAATCTTTTAAAACTATTACAAGTTAGATAATAAAGTAAAATTATTCATTATTCCGGAGTAATTTAAGGAGAAACGTAATCATAGTTTAATGAATTGCAAGTTTATGTAAATTGCACATTATTTCCTTTATTGTAAGCGTCTACATTTTCCAAACTTTTCATAGTCTCTGCCTTTATAATAGATTTTACTTACACAAGTTGTGATAAGTTGCCTGTCTCTTTAATGAATAAGTCTAAAATTGATGAACATTCTTTAGTCTGTTAGCGTTGAGAAGCACGGAAAATGACGTGACTTGCAGATGAAGTGTTAAAATTATTTTGGTGTTTTCGACAAACCCAAACAAATGTTGGTCACGCAATACTTTTTGAAAGGCAAAAAAATGTGTAAGTTATTTTCAGCACGATGTATTATTTTTTGTTTTTTTATTATAATTATTTACTTTTTGTGTACGAAGTTTCAATAAACTGTTATCTGAATACACAATTTTACTTAATGCATTTAAAATTGAAGATTAGTGCCTAAAGACCGAGTGACTAGCTTTCTAGAGCTAGGTGCCACAGGTTTCGGATTCGAGTCCCGGAGCTGCCATGGACGTTTATAGTGGTTCGGAATCCACTTTAAGCAGTACGTCCCCTGTATCATATGGCCGTAGAGCGTCACAGAGCCCAATCAGACTTCTTCTTACCCACATCATTCCCAAACTAAGGAAGGGGGCAACTCAGCTCTAGGTATAGTGATGTGGTGTGGTGTGGTATAATAGTAGAAGTAGACCCGGGTCTGAATGGCCGAGTGTCTAGCGCTCGGTGCCACAGGTTTCGAGTCTCGGCTGTGCCATGGATGTTTATAGTGGTTTGGAACCCATTTTAAGCCGTAGGTACCGATTCAATATGACTATTGGGCGTAGGGTTGGCAACCCTACCCCGTAAAAAGTCAGTGTCACGGAGCCAAATCAGACTCTACCTACGGGTGCTCCATCACAACAAAAGCTGCCCCTCCTTTGCCTCCTTCCATGAGACCGCTTGGGTTCTTGGACTTGGTTTAAATGTTTGCTGTCTACCAAGTGGGGTGATTAACAACTACAAAATTAGAGATTTCCCTATCATTTGATAACATAAGTTGCTGACCGCTCTGGCGCTCGGTACCGCAGGTTTTTCGGGTTCGTGTCTCGGCGGTGCCCTGGATGTTTGTAGTGGTTCGAAATCCATTTTAAGCCGTAGGTCCCTTCTCATATGGCCGTAGAGCATCACAGAGAGCAATCAGACTTTTCACCCACATCATTCCCAAACTGTAAAGGGGCAACTCAGCTTAGTGGCATAGTGATGTGGTGTGGTGTATTGGTAGTAGATCTGGTCATTCAATTTTTGCCAAATATCCAATGTGATATTTATTTTTGCTATAGATAAATAATAGTTGCTTGCTAAATGATAGTTGTATGAAACTATCATTTTCGCTGTCAGCTATTATTTATTACATACAGTGTAATTTAGAATTAAAACAAGTCTTTCTGCCGTAAATTAATGGATTATTATTCGAGTCGGTCTATTAATGTTAAAAACTAAAACAAGTTTGCTTACATATGGGTGGCGGAAAGGTCCACTCTCCCTGGTCGTTGCAAACCGTGATGGACTCTCCAACTATGACGAACCCTGCGTTGCAAGTGAACTGCAGGAAGTCGCCGGTCAGATATCTTCCCGTGTCCAGCACTCGGCCGTTGTTGGGAGCCAACGGTGGTTCGCACTCGATCGCTGCAAGGAAAAGAAATAATTGCATTCAATACATAACAAGTAATATAAAAAAAAAATTTCAAGTCAATTCTTTTTTTTTTTTTTTTCACTATATTGTAGAAAGTTCTTTATAAATAATTTTTATTCATTTTTTTGAGTTTATCTGGCGCCATCTATTGGTAGATATATGCAACTTAAATATAAAAAATCTAAAATTAATTAATTAAATTTAATTACTGAATTAATATTTGAAAAAACTGTATTAACATCCAGTGCCATCCACTACAAGTTAAAAAATGTATTTGAACATGAGTGGAGGAATAAGAAGTATTTTATGAACGATTGAAAATTTGAACAAGATATATATAGGGAGAGTGTGAGCTAATAGAAGGAATTGAAAAAAAAATATGCTGTTGTTTTGAAATCCAAGACACCTTAACTTTTAGACCATTTGTCACTGGTGCAACAGGTATGTAACAGTTTCAGCGTTACCCAGGGTGGCCTGTCTACACTGCATCCACATTTTGACACTTCAATGTAGAACCATCAGACTCAGGAATATTATCTAGAGGTTCGTTAACTCTTCCTGGAGTTCGATAAAAAGAATTTTCCACCCCTACTGTCCATTCCTTTTCTTTCTCCACACCAGGCGGTACGCAAAGTGATACTTTTGAGGTACGCCAGTGACAGGACTCTCGATTACTTGCCAGTGTAAGATAGTGTATCACGTGAGTCCGAAATTTTCTCATTGGCATACACAAGGAGATTAGTAACTGTTTCTGGTTTCAGTAGCGTCTGGGGGCAATCCTGATACGCACTCTATTTTATTCTTACTCTGTGTTTGCTATTGTGTTTTCATTAACATTCCAGAGTTTAATTGAGGATTTCGGTGCTCTACTATCCATTGTTGTTGTAAGCGTGCGCGAAATACCTGACGTCGTTGGAATCGTTTGTCAATCACTCCTTCGACGCTACCAAGCATTGTTGTATTATATTACATAATATTATATGGAATACAACTTTTAATTACTTTCGCATTTGGATTTCGTAATCAAAAAAGCTGGTCTATGCAGCGCCTTACCTTCACAGAACGGTGGTGAGTCTGACCACGTCTGGTTTTTAAGACAAATGATGACGGGAGATCCCACAAGCCGGTAACCGGTGGGACACGAGAACATAACCCGAGACCCGTAACTCCTGTTGTGCGCTTCTACTCTCAGATGGTTGTCTTCGAGGTTCAGGGGTGGACATTGAATCACTGCAAGAAAAATATATTTAAAAAAATTGAGCTCGATTTCATTGTTAAGCCATATAATCTCACAATCAGATGCTCCTAGCACATTCTCTTTCCTTAATATTGCTGAATGATTATCAATTAGTTAATAAGTATTGGTGTTAAGCAGATTACTTTGATCAAACCTGAGCCTTATGTTTTTCTTAATAATGGTTACAACGAAATTATAAAATATTTTTAAGTTTAATGTTCCTGAACAATAGTTGTAATAGTCAGTGAATCTTTTAAAACAAATTAATAGTAATATTCAAATTATATACTAGTATAAATAATGTTTTGCTACAGTTTAGTGAAAATATACTGTTAATTGCAAAATTTCGAACGTAACGTTTACATGAAAAATAAATGCTAGTTAAGATATTGTTAAGATGGTATATATTCTAAATGAGCAGAATCCTAACTTTTAATACAGAAAAAATATTTAAAAACTCGTATTGATGATCCATAGTTCTCAAGAAATAAACAAAAGAAACTATGGCGTCACGTACAGTAAACACAAATTTGTTTTATCGAAAATTTAAGAAACAGTATTACAAATGATAACTATATGTTAATATGTGATTTTTCTTTACCAAAACATAAAATAGTTCATTCGTTTAAAGTTGATTATTTGCTTACAATACAAATGAACAGTCATAGTTTGGCTAGTGCATAAAGAAAATAACCTGTGGCTTCACAGCATAAAAACGAATTTCGTTCGTGAATAGTGTGACATATGCTTAATTTTTGGAGAATGTTATGTAGATGTGAGGAGAAAAAGTGAGTATCCATCCTCTGCAATGTCCCTGATGTTCAGTTTAAAATGTGAATAATCCAAGGGGCTTGTTGGCCCGTTACGAATATAAATTATTCATAAAGCTTAATGATCAGTTGAGAATATGAGTCTTCCACACGGAGTGATGACCAACTGAGAATATGAATCATCTCTAGAACGTGAGGACTGGCTGGGATCAGGAATCATCCACTGGTTTTATAACTAACTGAGAATATGAATCACCTATAGGTCATTAGGACCTGCTGAAAATATGAATAATTCACAGGGCCTAATCAGCTGAGGATATGAATCATCCATATGCTGCGCTGACTATGAGAATATGAATAAATCCATAGGGCATTATGACCAGCCGAAATTATAAATCATCCACAGAGCTTGATGTCTAACTGAGAATATGAATCATTCCCGTGCTAGGTTGACCAGATGAGAATATGAATCCTCCATAGGGCATTATGAACAGCTGAAAAATGAATAATACAGGCCCTAATAACAAGCCGAAAATATGAATCATCTACAGACTTGAAGATCAGAAGAGAATATGAATTATCCATAAGGCCTGATAACCAGATGAGAATAGAAAGAAATGAACTTAATAGCTTCACATGGTGTAAATAAATTATATTGTGAGAGGTGCTTCATTTTTGAAGAATTTAATACTAATTAATGCTTGGAGGCATACCTTCGCAGTAGGGTGGCGTTTCTGACCACGATCCGGATGCAGTGCAAGTGATCTCTTCAGGGCCTATGAGGTTGAATCCTTCCATGCAGGCAAACCTGGCCTGACTGTGCATTTTGTTGCCCTCCACTGCCATCACACGGTTTCGGTCAAGACTGTCTATGGCAGGACATTGGATATCTATGGATAAAAATTAAATGGCATTGCGATAGAAAGATATTTATAACAATGATTCGGAAAGACATTCGACAAAACATACAATATATTTAGGAAAAATTTGGATTAAAAAAAAAGTGGGAATTTTGACATAATAAATAACAGAATTAAATAAATAATAAAAATTCAAAATAATAAACATAAATAACATGTCAAAAAAAAAAAAAAAAAAAAGGATCGAAAAGTTTTCTTTCTTTTTTAAATTCCTTCTATTAGCTCACACTCTTCCTATATATATTGTTCAAATTTTCAATCGTTAATGAAATACTTTTTATTCATCCACTCAAGTGCAAATACATTTTTGAACTTTTAATGGATGACACTGGATGTTAATATAGTTTTTTTAAATATTAACTCATTAATTAAATTTAATTAATTAATTTTAGTTTTAATTTGTATATATCTACCAATAGAGGGCGCCAGATAAACTTAAAAAAAATGAAGGAAAATTATTTATAAAGGACTTCCTGCAATATAGTGAGAAAAAAAAAAGAAGGAATTAACTTTAATTTTTTTTTTTTTTTATATTACTTGTTTTTTGTAAATCTTAGGAGGGAAATGAATTTTCGATACGTCAATATTTTAATATTCAATTTCTATATTTCAATTTTTCGATACACAAAACGATAACCGTTAAACCGTTTCGGGTAAATGTTAAAAATATTATTCAACATTCAATTTAACTATTTACATACTTAATATTGCAACTACAAAATCTACGTATCAAAACAGAATGTCAGAAAAAAGATATTATAACATTATAATCTGGTCTACAGAAAAAATTTTATAACAAATAAATAAAAATTAAAAATTTCAAAAAATGTATTATTTTGAAAAGTAATTACCAAATAATCTGTCCTTTTAATTCTACATTTTATGTGATATTTAACCCTTTCCCTCCCCCAAAAAATAAAAGTTCTCAGGTAATTATTCGCTAAAATAAAAAATAAAAAATATTTCATAATAAAAGTTTTAATAATTCATAATAAGTTAAAATAAAAAATAGAATTCGTTAAAATTATTTTTATTTAAAAAAATGTGCAAAGCCATTCATGGTTCTATAATTGTCATCCCCAGATCGAGTACAAATAGACAAATATTTGTTTTCTGCTAATTGAATAAACTACAATCATTGATTTGTAAAACATGTAGTACAAGCGATGAATATGATATCGTTGATAATCGGACTATTTGGTTGCAATGTTCTTTTTTTTATCTAATGCCAAGCACAAATTTGGGAGTGGGCATTATCCCTAAAAGATCACATGCATTAGGTGTAGAGTAGCAGATGGTGCATCCCTATTTTAATTCATGACTGAACGCTACCATAACGAGAATTGTTGCCCACCATTTGAAAGGCTAACACCACTTTCCACTCCAAATTCGCCAAAGTATGATTCTGCTTCATATGCCAATTGGATGTCTGCTCCAGCTATTTCTACCTCTGCTACTGTTCGTTTTCTGCAGTCTCCAACTAATGCTATAGTTAAAACCAATAACCAAGTGCATTTAACCTCAAAGAACAAAACGTTAGATAACTTTAAACAAAAACCGAAAAGATCATTTAATCAGACAAACAAAGCAACTAGAAAAATTGCATCCTGTAACTCAAGAATTTTTGTTTAATACGAAAAGATTTAATAAACCCCCGATGAAACATCAACTTCAGAATCGGATTCAACCTCTATACCAACAGATAGTTCTCCTCAATATGTAGAATATAATGTGAAATATATGGCCTTGGATAGATGGATTTTATCCGAATTTACTTTTATTTGAAATGTTTAACCTTTCGATATGCATCTTACTACTTTATCCTTCAATCAGATGAAAATTATTTTACTGCTATAAATAATTTTACTTCATTTGTTGCTTTTTTTTACATTGTTTGGTGCAATTTGGCCACAAAATGCCCTTGTGCGATAAATCTCCAACCAACTTGCCTTCCTACCAGCCTATCTTATTATTATCCTATTGTTTGTTAAGAATACATCGGTATTTGCCATATCAGAAGCCAAACATCTAACAGCACATTTTTATTCATATTATTATTGTTGTTTTTGTGGATTTCGTGTTACGTATATCACGATACTATGGATAATTAAACCGACAGATAATAAAGGGTGTACATTTAAGGTTGACCGCGAAGCATTTGAGAGTTGTATGGGACAAAAAGAGCAAAAACTCGCCCCGTGTACACTTCATATAGATGTTCTTCAAAAATCTAATAGTCCAATGTGATATACATAGTATTGTTTATGTAGGAAGTGGTTACAAAAGCATGGTACTACGAACATTTCCCCAGCGAGAGATAAAGGAGAATTTTTTAAGAGAAACTACACGTCATTTATTGATGGTATGTGAGGAAATATTGAAAACTCGCACCAGTCGTTGTGACTGTCAATGACCATTTTGACTTCGAATTTTTTCATTTTATATTGATACTAATACTTCAAACATTTAATAGCTCAATGTGTCTTCATCTTATTATTGTTTTGTGGAAATTAATGCATGTAGATGTCCCAATCATCTTCAAATTCTTGAGTGCGATTGCAATGGGCAAGACCAGCGATTTTGAATCTGATTGTGGATATCAATGGATATTGATACCACAATCATCTTCAAATTGTTGAGTGCGACGGCAATGAGCAAGACCAGCGATTTTGAATCTGATTGTGGATATCAATGGATATTGATATCACAATCATCTTCAAATTGTTGAGTGCGATTGCAATGAGCAAAGATCAGCGATTTTGAATCTGATTGTGGATATCAATGGATATTGATACCACAATCATCTTCAAATTGTTGGAGTGCCGATTGCAATGAGCAAGACCAGCGATTTTGAATCTGATTATGGACATCAATGGATATTGATGCCACAATGAGGAAGTTCACCGGTTGAAACCTGTGGTTTTGAACCTGAGTCTTCTTGCAGACTCACATAGTCTATTTCTGACTGTTACAAATTATTGTGGGCGCATAGTAACGTAAAAGCATCACTTACTTCTGACCCTAACGTGCACTTCATTTGAGTGTCCTTTAGGCGTGGTGCAAGTGAAGATACCGTCGTCCGATTCTTTTGCGTAGTAGATGGACAGTCTGTACTTCCAGCCTCTCTGCCTCAGCGGAGATGGCCCCACACTCTGGGCCTTTGTCTTCCGGTTTCAGTGAGGGAAAGAAAAGGAAATTATAACTATTTCCCTTCTCATGCAAGAATAGCGTCACATTAAATAATAAGAATTTTTAAAAGAATTAATTAAAAACATATTCAATATCTTACGAAACTCAATATTTATTGTTGTTATTTTAATTAAAACTAATTGAACTTTGAAAGCACAGAATGAGCATGTTTTTTAAACATAACTTAGGATTGTTTTTATAATACAATTTTAATTAATTTAAATATTATGCATCGATTAATCTGACTTTGTATTTATTAAATTAATAATTTATCAAAGAGTGTGTTAGGAAACATTTTTAAAATTATTATTTGAAATAATTTATAATTATTAATTATTGAATTACTATACACTTAAATTATTTAAAAAACAACTATCAATTTTTAATTTATTTAATGACATTATTGATACAGATTCATAATTGCCGTCAAAATGGAAACTTTTATATTTTATCGATTTCTGTCCATAAGAATCTACAGAAAAACTTTGAATTCTGCAATATTATCATCCAGTGTTCATTAGTCAGCATTAAATAGAAAGTATTCAGCAGCACTGATTGAATGCGATATATGTAAACCAATTTAAAACTGAATTACAGTGCTCATTTTAATAAATTTATTTAGTTAACACAAAGTTTTCTTGAATAACAGCTATTTTAAAATAATTATAAAATAGTTCAAAAATATAAAAACATTTAATTTGTCGTATAGAGAAAATTTTACAAATCATTATTTACAAGAATATACCGTAAGTGAAATTACAATTTTATTTGGACAGCATTCATAAAGGCGAAAAACGCTAAAACCACATAATACCCCAATAAACATACAATAATGCTTATTGCTACGGCTTTTCAGTATTCATAATAAATAACGACTGAAACTCAATGACCGATACCCAGTACAGCCAGAAGAAAAATAAGTTCTTTATCAAAAAAATAATGTTAAATGTGCCTATGTATGGCATTGGCGCTTGAAGAGGTGGATTATGTGACATTTTAATTAATGCACCTATGTATAGCATTAATCTGAGAAGATGTTGATTACGTGACATTTAAATGAACCTACCTATGTATAAATTTACCCTGTAGAGGTTAATGATTTCGTAATTAAATAAATAAACACAGTTATGTAACTGACCCTGAAGATGGTAATTATGCCACATTTAAATAAATAAAAGGTATCTGTGTGACATTGACACTGAAGAGGTTAATTACGTCGCATTTAAATAAACATACCTATGTATGACATTGACTCTGAAGAGGTTAATTATGTCGTATTTAAATAAATTCACCTATGTATAACAGTGACCTTGTAGAGGTTAATGATGTCACATTTTAAATCAAATTTACTTATGTATGACATTGACTCTGAAGAGGTTAATTATGTCACATTTAAATGAACGTTACTACTATGTATACATTTACTCTGAAAAGGTTAATCATGTTGCACTTAAATAATCTTGTATGTAAACATTTATTCTGAAGAGGTTAATTAACATTTAAATAAATAAACGTACCTATGTATGTCATTGACCCTGAAGAGGTTAATTGTGTCCATTTAAATAATCCTACCTATGTATACATTTACTCTGAAGAGGTTAATCATGTTGCACTTAAATAATCTTGCGTATGTAAACATTGACCCTGAAGAGGTTAAGTATGTCGCTTTTTAAATAATTATAAGTATACAAGCGATATATAAGCGATTTACCTGTGCGTAACTGTCCACGTCCAGGGAAGGATTTCCATCTTGCCTTTGCCACAAGCAATCGAAGTGAATGATGGAATTCGGCGAAATGACCACTTGTCCCAGTGATTCCGGCGTCTCCAGACACGACGTTGTATGTGATTGTGGGTGCGGCATCACTATTACAGCGTCAACATTGTACAAAGAACAATATCCAAATGGACGCAAAATATGTATTCAGAAAGCACAAAAACATAGAACAAGAAACTAGACAGGCAATACACAAAATTACAATGAGCAAATCAGAATGGAAACACCAACATTATGCAAATTAGTAAGATTTTTCATTTTTATTATATGCCATGCAGGGCGAGATTTTCCAATAGGCTAACTAGGCTTCAGACAGGGCCCACAAAAATCAAGAGAGACCCCTACATTCAAATTGCTAGAAAAAAATTAAGTACACTTATTCTAAAAAACAATAAACACTGAATCGAGAAAATGAAGAAATTATGAATCTGGGTGAATTTGCTTTAATCTTCAATGTATTGAATATATTTAATTTAATTTGATAGAAAATATGATAATTTTTTATTGCATATTTTATTTTCGTAGTCAAAGATTTTTATTATTTGAATTTTGTTTCTTTGTAAATGTTGTGTGTTATGTTTGATTAGTTATTGTTACAAGTACTATATAGGGTGCTGAGAATAAATGTCCAGATAAGTGTTCTCGACTTTTTTTTATTTATTATCCGTGTCACATTTTTTATAAAGATTAGTACCAATCACAACATGTTTCATTTAACATATTGATATACATATCACAGTAATGATGTATTTTTATTATCTCTCATGTAATTTACAAACTTAAAAATGGGAGGTGAAAAGGGCCTCCATAAGTGGGAAGCAGCCCACAGGGCCTCTTTTTCATTTAAACACGGCCCTGGCCATGAATTAAAATACCCTACCTCTCTCTATTGGAAGTATCAAAAACATGGCATTGTTATCAGCAACAGAATAAAATGAATAGTGTCTTTTAGCATTGTTATTTCATTTCCAGTAGCAAGACCAAACTGAGAAAGTCTGAGAAATTTTAGTAAGGACTTCCAGCTAACTATATAAGAAAGCTTTGTTTCTTACTCATCTATTATATTTATTCAGTTCATCCTATTAGGAGATGTCAAAAAGAAAAGTTTTCTTTAATTTGTGAAGAAGAGAAAAATATATACTATTTTTGCATTGTTTCAAAGATGCACTGTTTGCATAAATTTTGTTGACAGGTAGCATGGATGTTAGAGTCAGAAGAATAAATATCTTTATGTCAGAAATCTGTATGAGAGCGTTTGTGTACATGCAGGTGTACCTACATGAAAGTTCTTCTTTGTACGCTTGTGTGGGTTGGCAGGAGGGGGTGGAGGTTGCATTCCACTGGCCATTCCCGCATCGGATGAGTGGGCTGTCCTTACGAGTCCTCTTGAAGAGACTCGCTTCCGCGCACCTCATCTCGCAATAACTGCCGTGCGGCAAGGCCACAACAATACGTAAC
>BPLR01013291.1:0-31993 GCA_021605095.1 Caerostris extrusa | reverse complement strand
TACCTCAAATAACTTTTTTTTTCTTCCAAATTAATTGCTTATTAGCGCTCTGTTATAATGATCAGTAGCATTAAATTTTACATATAGCCAAAAAAATTAACATAAAATACAAATTTTAGAAATTTTTTTGTATTACACTGCTAAATTGCATTTTAAAGAAATTTTAATTGACATATAACAATAATTTTTAAGTTAAATGTAAATATTTGAAATAAGTTTTAAGCTGAGTGATCGTGAATGCCATTTGTTTTGATTGAATAATACATATACATATTCAAGTGACTTACATTACAATTTTTATTACCTCTTATAAATATAATACTTTTAGTAAAGTAGTTATTTATAGTAATATATTGGAAAAAGAAACACTAGCGTTTTTAATGTATAAATGCTGCAAAACATTAATAATAGATCCATACACATTATCAAAATAGCACATTTACAAAAATTAAACTTTCTACATATACCCTTTTCTTTTTTAAAAAAATTTTTAACCCACTTTACCTTCATCAATTCTTTTATTGGTTTTTAAAATCTAGAACTTTCTGAGAAACTTTTGAGTTCATATTTAAAAATAAAATTTTTTTTTGTCTATAAAAATATACTTTTGATAGGTGTAACAACCTATAAACATCTATTTCTATCAAAAAAAAATTCCTTTAATAGATGGTTTGACGTGAAACTCGAAGTATGAAAGATTATGGGTAAAAAATCAGTGCATTAAATTAACAAAGCCCTGTTTTACACAAACCGTCACTTTCACACTTGTCCGTTTGACTTTTGCTAGTTCTGTAGAACCAAACCCTATTATTACAGACCAAAGTGCCTAAAAATATTCATGCGCGGTTCATTACTTTGCCTTGAAACATTTAATTAAGCAAGAAGATGCGAAAACTCTGACGCCAAAGTGCGCGTAATTTTTTTTTTTTTTTTTTTTATGGAAGACGGCAAGTTTAATTTGTTCAGTTTTTACATTCAACTGCGAAAGCAACAACAATCAGTTTTTAACAGAGAAAAAAAAACGAGTGTTAAAGAAAAATTAAAAAGTTGTAAGAAAGGGAAGAAGCAAAAACTACTCTCGAATTTTAGTAGAAATGAAGTTAAAAGAACAACTTAGTAGCTTTTTGCAGCGAAATCATTCACTGTGTTTTGTTTACTGATGCGTGTTTTGCTTTAGTTATCATGTTGTCAGCAATTAAACTTGTACGAAAATGCACGAAAATTAAAATAAATTTAATTAATTCATGTCTGAAATGTGGAAGGACTAAGACAAAGGGAAAAAATATTCCACTAAGTAAAGAAGGCAATCAACAAAGAGTTGTTTATTAATTTTCCATTCTTTACACAGGAAAAAAAAATTATAATTTTGGTTTTATTTCTCATCAAGTTATTTTCATTAAAGCTTTTTTATGGATTCAGCTAATCACAAGTTTTAAAAGTTGAAGGAAAAAACGTTGATTATGAAATTCAAAACACAAAAGAATGGCTTAAATGTATAAAAGGAAATAAGCAAGTGCTTTCCCTGCTACCTTTAGCTGTCTTTAGAGTATATATTAAACTTTTGTGTTTTAGAAGTGTCCCGAAAAATTGCGACACAGGAAGAAGAAAAAATAATTTAAAAGTCATTAATTTGTTAATAAAAAGTTGCATGTAATAGTTTGAAGGTTTACTGAGTTCATTTCGTTTCGTTTATTTTCTTAAGCAATGTTTTTCTACTAATTTTTTTTTCATATCATTTTAGGGTTTTATAACTTGAAGAAAGTTTAATGACTTGCATTTAGTATTAATTTAATAATTTAAGATATTAGATTTTTAAATAATTTATTTCATTTTTTATATCGTAAAATAAACACAAACACAATTTAAACTTTCCATAGAAAAACGTTATAAAAATAAATGCAACATCCTAAACAAAAATCTTATCTTATGTCTCAAGCATTAATAAATTCTTCACAGAATTTGATACATTTAACTCACTTAATTAATAATAGAAGTAATTCATTTTACAGGGTCAAATTTTACAGTTGCTATTCAATTCAAATAACGATCACGTTTTTTATTGCGAATAAATTTCTGATAAAGTTTATTCTTAGGGTTTATTTTTAAAATATAATGATGTCAAATGTGGTAGTAAACATTTGCAATTTATGTAGGCAAACATATATAACAAGATGCTTTTCCAACAGCTACTAAGTTTTTTATTTCAAAAAAATTATCTATTCAGTTTTTATCAAATGAAGACATTTACAAACAAATTTCAGATAGAAATATTTTTGTAATGTAATTAGAATATTTTAATTAAACATATTAGTTTAATTTACTGTTTCACTTTTTTAACTCAAGAAATTTTTTTCTTCCAAATTATTTGCTTTAATAGCGCACTGATATACTGATCAGTAGCGTTAAATTTCACGTTTGGCCAAAAATTCCTTTAAATTACAAATTATAGGAATCTATTTTGTATTGTGCCTAAATTGCAATTTAAAGAAATTTTTATTCACATATAACAATAATTCTACACTAATTATTAATGCTTGAAATAACTTTATACTGGGAGATAATAAAGGTCATTTGCTTCTAACAAATAACAAATGTACATATTCAAGTGACAATAAAATCTTTATTAATATTTAAAAATATAAGGCTTTTTGTAAAGTGTCTATTTATAGTAAAATATTGGAAAAGGAACACATACATTTTTAATGTAAAGTTGGAGCAAAATATTAATAATAAATCCATCATACATATTGTCAAAAAAAGCATATTTACGAAAATTAGCCATTATACAACAGACACTTTATACACTTTATTGTCAAAATTTAAACCCTGTTTAATATCATCAATTCTTTTGTTATTTTTAAAATCCAGAACTTTTCGTCAAAGTTTTGATTTCATATTTGAAAATAAAACGTTTTTGTCTTTAAAAATATACTTTTCATAGGTGTAATAGACTATAAACATCAATTTCAAATAAAAAAAAATCATGTTTAATATATGGTTTGAAGTGAAGCTCTAAGTATGAAAGATTATGGGTAAAAATCCTTGCAGAAAAATAAAAAAGCCCTGTTTTACATAAACCGTCACTTTCACACTAGTTTGTCTGACTTTTGCTGGTTGTTTAAAACCAAACTCTATAATTACAGTCCAAAATTCTCTAAAAATGTCCATGCGCGGTTCATTACTTCGCCTTGAAACAATTAATTAAGCAAGAAGATTCGAAAACTATGACGTCAAAATGTAGTTCATTTTTTTTTTATGGAAGACGGCAAGTTTAATTTGTTCAGTTTTGCATTCAACTGCGAAAGCAACAACAGTCAGTTTTTAACAGAGAGAAAAAAAAAATGATTGTTAAAAAAAAATTAATAAGTTGTAAGAAAAGAAGAAAGAAAAAAACTGTTCTCTAATTTTTGGGTGAAATGAAGTTAAAAAGAACAACTTCGTGGCTTTTAGTAGCGAAAATCTTTTACTGTGTTTTGTTTCCTGATGCGTGTTTTGCTTTAATTATCATGTTGTTAGCAATTAACAGAAAACTTTTTGCAAAATGCCCGCGGAGAAAATTTTATTAGTCCTTTTTTCTCCTCCTGATTCTTGTTTGATTCTCGCTTTGAAAAATGGCAAACGCATAAAATGATTGTGAAAAAAATCATCTCGGAGTTCTTAATGAAAACAATTTACGAAAATTAAAATAAATTTAATTAATCCATGTCTGAATGTGGAAGGTCTAAGGCAGTTATAAAGGGAAAAAAATTCCGCTGAGAAAGAAGTCAATAAACAAACAGTTGTTTATTAATTTTCCAGTCTTTACTCAGAAAAAAATTATAATTTTTTTTAAATATCTCATCAAGTTATTTTCATTAAAGATTTTTATGGATTTCTGCTAATCACGGCAAGTTTTAAAAGTTGAAGAAAAAAACGTTGATAATGAAATTCGAAGCACAAAAGAATGGCTTAAAATTATTAAGGAAATAAGCAAGTACTTTCCATGCTGCCTCTAGCTGTCTTTAGAGTATTTATTAAATTTTTGTGTTTTATAAGTGTTCTGAAAAAAATGTCGGCGCAGGAAAAGAAGAAAAAAATTTAAAAGTCATTAATTTTTTTCATAAAAAAGTTGCATATAATAGTTTGACGGTTTACTGAGTTTATTTCGTTTCGTTTATTTTGTTAAACGATTTTTTCTACTAATTTTTTTATATTATTTCATGGTTTTATAACATCACGAAAGTTTAAAGGCATACATACTATTTTAATTTAAAATTTTTATATATTTTATTATTAAATAATTGTTTTATTTCTATTGCTTTATACACTACATGGTGTAATTAGTTTTGAATGAATAACTAATTTACGTACTCAATGTACTTATTATAAAAATATTTATTATATATGTATTAAATATGTATTAAAATATTTATTAAAATTTATCAATATAATGCTTTTAGTAAAGTAGTAATTTATAGTAAAATATTGGAAAAGGAACATTTGTAATGTAAAGATGCTGCAAAACATTAATAATATGTCCATCATACACATTGTCAAAAAAGCACATTAACAAAAATTAGACATTATACATAACTCTTTTCTTTTAAAAATTTAAACCCAATATACCTTCATCAATTCTTTTATTCTTTTTAAAATCTAGAATTTTCTATCAAGTTTTTAGTTCATATTTAAAAAATTGTTTTTTGTTTTTAAAAATACACTTTTGATAGATGAAACAGCCTATAAACATCAATTTCAATAGAAAAGAATTCCTGTTTAATAGATGGTTTGACGAAAGCTCTAAGTATGAAAGATTATGAGAAAAATTCGTGCAGAGAAATAAAAAGCCCTACTTTACATAAACCGTCACTTTCACAGTTGTTCGACTGACTTTGCTGGTTCTTTACAACCAAACCCTATAATTAAAGTCCAAAGTCCCCTAAAAATGTTCATGCACGGTTCTTTACTTTGCCTTGAAACATTTAATTAAGCTATAAGATGCGAAAACTCTTGACTCAAAATGCGCGTGCTTATTTTTTATTGAAGACGGCAAGTTTAAATGTTCAGTTTTGCATTCAACTGAGAAAGAAACAACCGTCAGTTTTCCCAGAGAAAAAAAAGACGAATGTTAAAAAAAAATTAAAAACTTGTAGGAAAGCAAGAAAGAAAAACTGCTCTCTAATTTTGGGTGAAATGACGTTAAAAAGAACAATTTAGTAGCTTTTAGTAGCGAAATCTTTGTGTTTTGTTTCCTGATGCGTGTTTTGCTTTAATTATCATGTTGTTAGCAATTAACAGAAAACTTTGCAAAATGCCCGCGGAGAAAATTTTTATGCATCCATTTTCTACTACTTATCTTAGTTTAATTCTCGTTTTGCAAAATGGCAGACGCATAAAATGTTTGTGAAAAAATCATCATGGAACTCTTAATGAAAACAATTTACGAAAATTAAAATAAATTTAATTAATTCATGTCTGAATGGGGAAGGACGAACAACAAAGAAAAAAATAATTCCACTAAGTTAAAAAGATAATTAAAAAATTATCTATTTTCTGATTCTTTCTTTTTAAATATAATATTTTATGTTTTATAACTATTTTATAGAAATGTTGTCATTAATTTTATGTTAATACTATACATATTTCGTATATAAGTACTTTTAATAAAATCATTTTGATGTAAGTAAATGTTACTGATTATGGATATGATCTTTATTTTATATAAAAGCATTAATAAATTCTTAAAATTCTTTTGTATTTAATTTTTTCTAAATGTTACTAAATATTTAAATAAAATTTAATTAATTATTGTATTTACTTTTGCATGTGAGATATACTACTGAGCGCCAAAAGTAAGACCAATTTTCCATTTAAATTTTCCGGGCATATGAAATTTAAACTTTTTTTTTTTTTTTGGTTTTGGCTCTGTCCTTGACATCTGTGTAAAATTTCACGTAAAACTATTCATTAGTGTTTGAATTACGCTTGGCTTTATGTGTTTGTAATGTTACACTAAATATTACTAAATACACTGTAATATTACTAAATACACAAATATTACTAAAATACACTGTAAAAAAATGTGATGTTTCTAAACATTTAGAAAATTAAAATAAAAACGGAAATTATGTGGAACAAAACATTCAAATTTAGAGAATAAAATAGTTAGCCAGTTGTGACAGATCACTTAATAATGAATTCCATGTAATGTGATTTATATGCAGTTTATTAATATGCAAAGAAAATTACTATGTAGTTTACGAAATTAAAAATAAAACAACTTACTTAACGATAAAATATATTAAATTAATAAATTAATTTTAAGTTTACCTTAAACTTTCATGAAGTTATAAAACCAATCAGTAGAAATGTAAATTCTTTAGCTAAATAAACGAAACGAAATAAACTCAGTAAACGGTCAAACTATTATATGCAACTTTTTCATTAAAAATTAATGAATTTTAAATTTCTTCTTTCCTGTGAGCAATTTTTTCGGGACACTTATAAAACACAAAAAGTTGAATATATATTCTAAAGACAGCTAAAGACAGCAGGGAAAGTACTTGCTTATTTCCTTTATACGTTTAAGCCATTCTTTTGTGTTTCGAATTTCATTATCAATGTTTTTTTCTTCAACTTTTAAAACTTGTCGTGATTAGCTGGAATCTATAAAAAGCTTCAATGAAAATAACTTGATAAGAAATAAAAAAAAATATTTTTTTTTTCCTGTGTAAAGAATATAAAATTAAAAAACAACTCTTTGTTGATTGCCTTTTTACTTAGTGAAATATTTTTCCCTTTGTCTCAGTCCTTCCACATTCAGAGATGAATTAATTTAATTTATTTTAATTTTCGTACATTGTTTTCATTAAAAAATCCAAAATGATTTTTTTTCACGATCATTTGATGCGTCTGCCATTTTGCGAAACGAGAATTAAACAAAATCAGCAGGTGAAAATGGACGCATACAAATTTTCTCCGCGGGCTATTTTGCAAAAAGTTTTCTGTTAATTACTAACAACATGATAATTAAAGCAAAAACACGCACCAGGAAACAAAACACAGTGAAAGATTTCGCTAATAAAATCTACTAAATTGTTCTTTTTAACTTCGTTTCACCCAAAATAAGGAGCAGTTTTTTTTTTTCTGCCCTTCTTACTACTTTTTAATTTTTTTATCTTTGTTAAAAACTGACTGCTGTTGCTTTCGCAGTTGAATGCAAAACTGAACAAATTGAACTTGCCATCTGCCATAAAAAAAATCACGCGCATTTTGGCGTCAGAGTTTTCGCATCTTCTTGCTTAATTAAATGCTTCATGGCAAAGTAATGAACCGCCTATGAATATTTTTAGAGGACTTTGGTCTGTAATTACAGGGTTTGGTGTAAAGAACCAGCAAAAGTCACTCGAACAAGTGTGAAAGTGACGGTTTATGTAAACAGGGCTTTTTTTATTTTTCTGCACTGATTTTTACCCATAATCTTTCATACTTGAGCTTCAGGTCAAACCATCTATTAAGAGGATTTTTTTTTATTTAAATTGATGTTTATAGGCTGTTACACCTATCAAAAGTATATTTTAAAAACAAAAAACATTTTATTTTTAAATATAAACTCAAACCCTTGACAGAAAGTTCTAGATTTTAAAAACAATAAAATAATTGAGGATGGTAAACTGTTTTTAAATTTTTAAAAGTGTTTTGTATAATGGCTAATTTTTGTAAATATTTTTACTTTGACAATGTGTACGATGGATCTATTATTAATGTCTTGCAGCATTTGTACATTAAAAATGTCAGTGTTTCTTTTTCCAATATTTTACTATAAATAACTACTTTACTAAAAGCATTATATTTATAAGATGTAATAAAAATTGTATTGTATGCCACTGAATATGTATATGTGTTATTCAATCAAAACAAATGGCATTCACGATCACTCATTTTAAAAGACATTTCAAATATTTATATTTAGTATAAAATTATTGTTATATGTGAATAAAATGTTCTTTAAAATTCGCAATTTAGGCATGAAATACAAAATATATTTCTAAAATTTGTAATTTAAGTCAATTTTAGCTAAATGAGAAATTTAATGCTACTGATCCGTCTATCAGTATGCTATTAAAGCAAATCATTTGAAAGAAAAAATTACTAGAGTTAAAAAAGGTGAAACACTAAATTTAACTGATATTTTTAATTAAAATATTCTAATCATTTTACGAAACAAATTTTATCTGGAATTTATTTGTAAATGTCTTCATTTGATAAAAATTGAATATATAATTTTTTGAAATAATAAAGGTTCAGGCAGTTGGAAAACCATCTTGTTATACAATATGAATACATAAATTGCAAATGTTAACGACATCATTATATTTAAAAAAAATAAACCCTTAAGAATAAATTTATTCGCAAAAGAAAAGTTTTTCTTAATTTGAATTAAATAGCAACTTTAAAAGAAAATTTGATCCAGTAAAAATAATTTGCCTCTCTTATTGAAGAGAGTTAAATGTATCAAATTCTGTGAAGAATTTATGAATGTTTCAGACACAAAAAAGATTTTTTTAGATGTTGCATTTATTCTGATAAAGTTTTTTCTATTTAAATTTTGAATTGTGTATAGGTTAATTTTACGATATAAGACATAATAAATTATTCATTAATCTAAAATATTAAATTATTAAATTAATTTTAAATGTATGCCGTTAAACTTTCGCGAAGTTATAAAACCATGAAATGATATAAAAAAATTAGTAAAAAAATGTTTAACAAAATAAACGAAACGAAATAAACTCAGTACCCCTTATTAACAAATCAAACCTTTTTCGGGGACTCTTATAAAAATAAACATAAAAGTTTGATAAAAACTCTAAAGACAGCTAAAGGCAGCAGTGAAAGTACTTGTTTATTTCCTTTTATAAGTTTAAGCCATTCTTTTGTGTTTTGAATTTCATTACGAATGTTTTTTTTCTTCAACTTTTAAAACTCGTCGTGATTAGCTGGAATCCATATTTAGCTTCAATGAAAATAACTTGATGTGATATTAAAAAAGTTACAATTTTTTTTTCTTGTGTAAAGAATGGAAAATTAATGAACAACTGTTTGTTGATTCTCTTCTTTTCTTAGTGGAATTTTTTCCCTTTATAATTGTTTCAGTCCTTCCACATTCAGACGTGAATTAATTAAATTTATTTTAATTTTCGTTCGTTGTTTTCATTAAGAATTCCAAGATGATTTTTCACGATCATTTTATGCGTCTGCCATTTTGCAAAACGAGAATTAAAGGAAAATCATGAGGAGAAAATGGACGCATGAAATTTTCTCCGCGGGCATTTTGAAAAGTTTTCTGTTAATTGCTAACAACATGGTAATTAAAGCAAAACACGCATCAGGAAACAAAACACAGTGAATGATTTCGCTACTAAATACTACTAACTTTTAACTTCATTGCACCCAAAATTAGAGAACAGTTTTTCTTTCTTCCTTTCTTACGATTTTTAATATTTTTTTTCAACATTCGTTTTTTTTTCTCTGGGAAAACTGACTGTTGTTTCTTTCAGTTGAATGCAAAACTGAACATTTAAACTTGCCGTCTTCAATAAAAAAAAGCACGCGCATTTTGGAGTCAGAGTTTTCGCATCTTATAGCTTAATTAAATGTTTCAAGGCAAAGTAATGAACCGTGCATGAACATTTTTAGGGGACTTTGGACTTTAATTATAGGGTTTGGTGTAAAGAACCAGCAAAAGTCAGAAGAACAAGAGTGAAAGTGACTGTTTATGTAAAACAGGGATTTTTTATTTTTCTGCGCTAATTTTTTGCCCATAATCTTTCATACTTAGAGCTTCATGTCAAACCTTCTATTAAACAGGATTTTTTTATTGAAATTGATGTTTATAGGCTGTTACACCTATCAAAAAGTATATTTTTAAAGACAAAAAACATTTTTTTTTTAAATTGAACTCAAAACCTTGACAGAAAGTTCTAGATTTTAAAAACAATAAAAAGATTGATGAAGGTAAACTTTCTTTAAATTTTTTAAAAGAAAATGTTTTTGTATAATGTCTAAATTTTGAAAATATAATTTCTTGACAATGTGTATCATGAACATATTATTAATATTTTGCTGTATCTTTTATATTAAATATGTCCTTTTTTTTTTAATATTTTACTATAAATTACTACTTTACACAAAGATTTGTATTTATAAAAGTCAATAAATATTTTAATATAAGTACATTGATTATATAAATTAGTTATGCATTCGAAAAAAATTACACTTACCATCTCTCAGTTTGAAATGATATATATATATATATATATATATATATATTATTAAAAACGAGCTTAACAAATCAAGAATATATAGTAAATAACTTTTAAAAAAATTTAATTTAATAAAATGAAATTAAAAATTACTTCAAACATAATAATTGATATTTGTATTGGAAATATGATTAGTTATGTAACAAATTATAAAATTAACACATGGAATTTTACAATAGATATTATATTAAATTAACTGAAAAAATTTAATGTTTATAAAAATTCAGAAAATTAAAATAGAAACCGTTGTTATTTGGAAAAAAAAAAAAAACATTCAAATTTGCTGAATAAAATAGTTATTAGAAAGTCGTGATAGATCACTTTATAATGGATTCCGCGTAATGTTATTAAGTGTAGTTTATTAATATGTTACTAATTTATTACTATGTAGTTTATGAAATAAAACTAATTATTTAATACTCTAATAAAGGTTTTATTCAATTAATTTTAAATATGCAAGTCGTTAAACTTTCGTGAACTTATAAAAGCATGAAATTGGATAAAAAAAAAATTATTTAAAAAAATAAATGAAGAGAAAAAAACTCAGTAAACCGTCGAACTATGCAACATTTTATTAACAAATTAATGACTTTTTAATTATTTTTTTTTTTTTTTGTGCACTTTTTTTCAGAACAGTTATAAAACACAAAAGTTCAATATATACGCTAAAGACAGCTAAAGGCAGCAGGAAAGTACTGATTTATATCATTTATACGTTTAAGCCATTCTTTTGTGTTTTGAATTTCATTATCAATGTTTTTTTCTTCAACTTTTAAAACTTGCCGTGATTAGCTGGAATCCATAAAAACCTTCAATGAAAATAACTTGATGAGATATAAAAAAAATAGATTTTTTTCTTCTTGTGTAAAGAATGGAAAATTAATAAAAACTGTTTGTTGATTGTCTTTTTACTTAATGGAATTTTTAAATTTATTTTAATTTTCATTGTTTTCATTAAGAATTCCAAGATAATTTTTTCACGATCATTTTATGCTTCTGCAATTTTGCAAAACGAGAATTGTAAAATTCATTAGGAGGAAATGGACGCATAAAAATTTTCTCCGGGCATTTTGCAAAAGTTTTCTGTTAATTGCTAACAACATGATAATTAAAGCAAAACACGCATCAGGAAACAAAACTCAGTGAAAGATTTCGCTACTAAAAGCTACTAAGTTGTTCTTTTAACTGCATTTCACCCAAATTAGAGAGCAGTTTTTCTTTCTTCCTTTCTTACGACTTAATTTTTTTTTTTTTAACATTTGGTTTTTTTTTCTGTTAAAAACTGACTGTTGTTGCTTTCGTAGTTGAATGCAAAACTGAACAATTTAAACTTTCCGTCTTCCATAAAAAAAAAAAACGCTCATTTTGGCGTCAGAATTTTCGCATCTTCTTGCTTAATTAAATGTTTCAAGGCAAAGTAATGAACCGTGCATGAACATTTTTAGAGCACTTTGACTGTAATTATAGGGTTTGGTTTAAAGAACCAGCAAAAGTCAGATGAACAAGTGTGAAAGTGACGGTTTATGTAAAACAGGTTTTTTTTATTTTTCTGCACTGATTTTTACCCATAACCTTTCATACTTAGAGTTTCACGTCAAACGGTCCATTAAACCGGAATTTTTTTTTTATTGAAATTGAGGTTTATAGGCTGCTACCCCTGTCAAAATTATATTTTAAAGATAAACACTTTTTTTTAAAGTGAACTCAAAACCTTGTCAGAAAGTTCTAGATTTTTAAATCAATAAAAGAATTGATGAACGTAAAATTTGTCTAAATTTTTAAAAGAAAAGTAATTTTTTGTATAATGTCAAATTTTGTAAATAGCCTTTCTTGATAATGTGTATGAAGGATAAATTATTATTGTTTTGCTGGATTTGTAGATTAAAAATGTCAGTGTTCCGTTTCCGTTATTTTACAGTATATAACTTCTTTACTAAAAAACGTTATATTTATAAAAGTTAATAAAGATCTTAATGTAAGTCACTTGAATCTGTACTTTTGTTATTAGTTAGAAACAAATTTTATTTACAGTATTACAGTATTTTATCTCAGTTTGTAAGTTATTTCAAACATTTACAGTTTGTTTTTAAATTATTGTTGTATGTAAACTAAAATTTCTTTAAATTGCAGCATGAATATTTTCCCTATTGTAAGAGATAAATTTTTTTATTTATAGGATTATTTTTTTTTTAAATTATTTTAAATACATGATGTTAAACTTTCTTGAAGTTATATAACCATAAATTGGTATAAAAAATTAGTAGAAAAAAATGTTTTCAAACGAAATAAACTCAGTAAATCGTCAAACTATTATATGAACATTTCATTAACATATTAATGACTTTTTTATTTTTCGTTATAAAACAAAAGTTTAATATATCGTCTTTAGATTTTAAATAAGGATTTTTTTATTTTAATAATGGGAAAATTCTATTCTTTGCTTTATATTTACTGAACGTATAATATTTTATTTCGAATAATTGTATTGCTATGTATGCTTAAATTCATTGCTTATTATATACAATATTCAATGATAAAATGCTATAATTAATATAATTTTATTTTAATATTTAGAAAAAAAATTAACTACGAAACATTTGTACGAATTTATTAATGAAACATATAAAATAATCTTTACAGCCATTATCAACAGCATTTACTAACATAATAATGTGTATTTAATAAATATTTATATACAAAATATATATAGTATTAACATATAATACAAACGACATTTCTATAAAATACGTATAAAACATAAATTTCAAAAGACAGAACAAGAAAAGACATAATTTTTAAACGTGTAATGATAAAACAAGAATAATTCTTAGTAATACTTCAAATAAATTTTCATCATGATAGTTTAGAAATACATCTATTTTTTAAATTGTTATTCTTAATTATAATTTTATAGATAGTTAACTCTAGTTTAAGTTCATATATATATTTTTTAAATCATGAATTTAATATATTATGTTAGGTATGTTTAATTCGAACTTAAAACTTGTTAAATGAATAAATAAATATTTTTGTTTACTTTATGTTTATTTTCTCTTTTCATTAATAAATTTCTTTATATTACTTGCATTTATGTAAGTGCATATCAATAAAAAATTTGTTTTTCTTGATTATATAAACCAGAGAATTTGTAACTACTAATGACATGAAATATATGAAACAATTCTATCTATTTTTCTAGGTGTCTTACTATATTAATCTTATTATTAATTTTTAAGTAGGAAGATTCTTTATTAAAGAATTTATCGGTTACGTTGGTAATTCGTTAGCTTTAAAAAGTTTATTAAAAAATTTTATACATAACATTTAGATGATCATTAATAATTTTGACTATAAGAAAGAACGTGCCATACTATTTTTGAAACAAGAGCTTAAAAATCAAGAAAAATATATCAAAAAGAAATCAAAAGTAATTTTAATTTAATAAAATAAAAATTAAAATATTATTTAAACATTAATAATTAATATTTATAATGAAACATGAATAGTTTTAAAAAAATTATAAAAATTAACAAATGTAATTTTAAATAGAATTTTTAAAAATTTAATGCTTATAAAAATTAGAAATTCAAAATAAAACCAAAAATATTTAGAAAAAACCCATTCAAATTTGAAGAACATAATAGATATAAGACCAGTTTTGACAGATCACTTTATAATGAATTCCATTTATCTTATTAATGTGTAGTTTGTTAATATATTACCAATTTATTATTATGTAGTTTATGAAACAAAAGAAATAAAACAAATTATTTAATAATCTAATAAAATAGATTACTAATTAATTTTTAAATGCATAGCGTTAAACTTTCTTGAAGTTATATAACCATGAAATGATATAAAAAAAATTAGTATAAAAAAAAATTTTTAACAAAATAAATCAAACGAAATAAACTCAGTAAACCGTCAAACTATTTCAACTTTTTTAACAAATTAATGATTTTAAAATTTTTTATCTTTTTTTCTGTTCGCAATTTTTTCGGGACACTTATAAAAACACAACAGTTTAATAAATACTCTAAAGACAGCTAAAGGCAGCAGGGAAAGTGCTTGCTTATTTCCTTTATACGTTTAAGCCATTCTTTTGTGTTTTCAATTTCATGATGAATGTTTTTTCTTCAACTTTTAAAAATTGCCGTTATTAGCAGGAATTAAAAAACCTCAATGAAAATAATTTGATGAGAGATTTAAAAAAAAAATAATTTTTTTCTGTGTAAATTAATTTGGAAAATTAATAAACAACTGTGTGTTGATTGCCTTCTTTTCTTAGTGGAATTTTTTTCCTTTGTCTCCAGTCCTTCCACATTCAGACTTGAATTAATTAAATTTATTTTTAATTTTCATTCAAGTATTGTTTTCATTAAAAATTCTAAGATGATTTTTTTCGCGATTATTTTATGCGTTTGCCATTTTTGCAAAACCAGAATTAAACAAAATCAAGAAATAAAATGGAAGCATAAAAATTTTCTCCGCAGGGCATTTTTGCAAAGTTTTCTTTTAATTGTTAACAACATGATAATTAAAGCAAAACATGCATCAGGAAACAAAACACAGTGAAAGATTTCGCTACTAAAAGCTACTAAGTTGTTCTTTTTTAACTTCATTTCACCCAAAATTAGAAAGCAGTTTTTTTTCTTCCTTTCTTACAAATTTTAATTTTTTTTTTTAACATTCGTTTTTTTTTTTTTTCCTCTGTTAAAAACTGGCTGATGTTGCTTTCGCTCCAGTTGAATGCAAAACTGAACAAATTAAACTTGCCGTCTTCCATAAAAAAATTACATTTTGGCGTCATTTTCGCATCTTCTTGCTTAATTAAATGCTTCAAGGAAAGTAATGAACCGTGCATGAACATTTTTAGAGCACTTTGGACTGTAATTATAGGTTTTTCTAAAGAACCAGCAAAAGTCAGATGAACAAGTGTGAAAGGGACGGTTTATGTAAAACAGGGGTTTTTTATTTTTCAGCACAGATTTTTACCCATAATCTTTCATACTTAGAGCTTCACGTCAAACCATCTATTAAACAGGAATTTTTTATTGAAATTGATGTTTATAGACTGTTACACCTATCAAAATGTATATTTTTAAAGACAAAAAATTTTTTTTTAAAATGATCTCAGAACCTTGACAGAAAGTTCTGGATTTTAAAAACAATAAAAGAATTGATGAAGGAAAACTTTTAAGTTTTTCAAAGGAAAAGTGTTTTGTATAATGTTTAAATTTTGAAAACAAAATTTCTTGACAATTTGTATCATGAACATATTATTATCAATATTTTGCTGTATCTTTATATTTTAATATGCACCCCTTTTTAATATTTTACTATAAATTACTACTTTTACACAAAGATTTGAATTTATAAAAGTCTATAAATATTTTAATGCAAGTACATTGATTATGTAAATTAGTTATGCATTCGACAAAAATTTACTATCTCTCAGTTTGAAAGGATATATATATATATATATATATATATATATACATTAAAAACGAGAGTTTAACAAATAAAGAAATGTAGTAAATAACTTTTAAGAAAAATTTAATTTAATAAAATGAAATTAAATAATTACTTCACACATAATAATTGGTATTTATATTGAAAATATGAATAGTATTGCAACAAATTATAAAATTAACACATGGAATTTTAATAGATATTATATTAAATTCACTGAAAAATTTAATGTTTATAAAAATTCAGAAAACTAAAATAGATACCGTTGTTTTTACTAACATAATAATGTATGTTAATAAATATTTATATACAAAATATATATCGTATTAACATAATACAAAAACGATATTTCTATAAAATAATAAAACCTAAATTTCAAAAAGACAGAACAAGAAAAGAGACACAATTTTTTAAACGTGTAATGATAAAATGAGAATAATTTTTAGTAATACTTCAAATATATTTTCATCATGATAGTTTAGAAATACATCTATTTTTTAAATTGTTATTCCTAATTATAATTTTATAGATAGTTAACTCTAGTTTAAGTTCATATAGATATTTTTAAATCATGAATTTAATATATTATGTTAAGTATGTTTAATTCGAACTTAAATCTTGTTAAATGAATAAATGAATATTTTTGTTTACTTTTATGTTTATTTTCTCTTTTCATGAATAAATTTCTTTTATATTACTTGCATTTATAAGTGCATATATCAATAAAATTTAATTTTTCTTGATTATATAACCAGAGAATTTGTACAACTACTAATGACATGAAATATATGAAACAATTCTATCTATTTTCTAGGTGTCTTACTATATTAATCTTTTTGAATTAATTTTTTAAGTAAATTCTTTTATTAAAAGAATTTATCGGTTACGTTGGTAATTCGTTAGCTTTTAAAGTTTATTAAATAAATTTTATGCATAATATTTAGATGATCATAATTAATAATTTTGACTATAAGAAAGAACGTGCCATACTATTTTTAGAAACAAGAGCTTAACAAATCAAGAAAATATATCAAAGGAATTAAAAGTAATTTTAATTTATTAAAATAAAATTAAAATATTATTTCAAACATTAATAATTAATATTTATATTGAAACATGAATAGTTATGAAGCAAATTATAAAATTAACACTAGGAATTTTAAATGGAATTTTTAAAAATTTAATGCCTATAAAATTAGAAATTAAAAAATAAAACCAGAAAATATTTAGAAAAAACCCATTCAAATTTGAAGAATAAAGTAGATATAAGCCAGTTTTTGACAGATCACTTTATAATGAATTCCACTTTTATCTTATTGATCTGTAGTTTGTTAATATGTTACCAATTTATTATTATGTAGTTTATGAAACAAAAGAAATAAAACAAATTATTTAATAATCTAATACATTAGATTATTAAATTAATTTTAAATGCATGTCGTTAAACTTTTCTTGAAGTTATATAACCATGAAATGATATAAAAAAATTAGTATAAAAAATTTTTAACAAAGTAAAATCAAACGAAATAAACTCAGTAAACCGTCAAACTATTATATGCAACTTTTTATTAACTAATTAATGACTTTTGAAACTTTTTTTCCTTCCAATTTTTCGGGACACTTATAAAACACAAAAGTTTAATAAATACTCTAAAGACTGCTAAAGGCAGAAGGGAAAGTACTTGCTTATTTCCTTTATACGTTTAAGCCATTCTTTTTTGTGTTTTCAATTTAATTATGAATGTTTTTCTCCAACTTTTAAAAATGGCGTTATTAGCAGGAATTAATAAAAAAGCTGCAATGAAAATAACTTGATGAGAGATTTAAAAAAAAATATTATAATTCTTTTTTTTTCCGTGAAAATTAGTTTGTGAAAATTAATAAACAACTGTTTGTTGATTGCCTTCTTTTCTTAGTGGAATTTTTTTCCTTTGTCTTTGTCCTTCCACATTCAGACATGAATTAATTAAATTTATTTCAATTTTCGCACATTGTTTTCATTAAGTATTCCAAGATGATTTTTTCGCGATTATTTTACGCGTTTGCCTTTGCAAAACCAGAATTAAACAAAAATCAGGAGAAATAAAATGGACGCATAAAAATTTTCTCCGCTGGCATTTTGCAAAAGTTTTCTTTTAATTGTTAACAACATGATAATTAAAGTAAAACATGCATCAGGAAACAAAACACAGTGAAAGATTTCGCTACTAAAAGCTACTAAGTTGTTCATTTTAACTTCGTTTCATCCAAAATTAGAAAGCAGTTTTTTTCTTCCTTTCTTACAAATTTTTAATTTTATTTTTTTAACATTCGTTTTTTTTTCCTCTGTTAAAAACTGACTGATGTTGCTTTTTCGCAGTTGAATGCAAAACTGAACAAATTAAACTTGCCGTCTTCCATAAGAAAAAATTATGCGGATTTTGGCGTCAGTGTTTTCACATCTTCTTGCTTAATTAAATGTTTCAAGGCAAAGTAATGAACCGTGCATGAACACTTTAAGGGGACTTTGGACTGTAATTATAGGATTTTTTTGTAACGAATCAGCAAAAGTCAGACGAACAAGTGTGAAAGTGACGGTTTATGTAAACCAGGACTTTTTTTATTTTTCTGCATGAATTTTTTACCCATAATCTTTCATACTTAGAGCTTCACGTCAAACCATCTATTAAACATAATTTTTTTATTGAAATTGATGTTTACAACTGTTACATCTATCGAAGAGTATATTTTTAAAGACAAAAACATTTCGTTTATAAATTTGAACTTAAACCTTGACAGAAATTTGTAGATTTTAAAACCAATAAAATAATTAATGAAGGTAAACTGAATTTAAAGTTTTGAAAGTAAAGGGTTGGTAATTTTTGAAAATATGCTTTCTTGACAATGTGTATGACGGACATACTATTAAAGTTTTGCTGCATCTTTACATTAAGTATGTCTCTTTTCTAACATTTTACTCTAAATTACTACTTTACATAAAGCATTGAATTTATAAATTTAATAAATATTTTTAATATAAGTACTTTGATTAAAAAGTAAATTAGTTGTTCATTCGAACTTACTGTCTCTCAGTTTGAAAGTATATATATATATTAGATACAACAACTTATCAAATCAATAAATTATATTAAAGAAATTAAAAATAATTTTATTTAATGAAATGAAATTAAGAAATTATTTCAAACATAAAAATTGATATTTATATTGAAAACACGAATAGTTATGAAACAAAATATAAAAAATACATGGAATTTTAAAATAGTTATTACAATATTACTAAGGAAGCTGTATCAATTTTAATGTTCATAAAAATTTAGAAAATTGTAAAAAAAAAATTGAATTTCTTTGGAAAAGAAACATTCAGAGTTGTGGAATAAAATATTATAAGCCAATTATGACAGAACACTTTATAATGAACTCCACGTTATCTTATTAAGAGTTGTTTATTAATATGTTACCAATCTATTACTATGTAGTTTACGAAATAAAACAAATACTATAGCAATCTACTGTATTACATTATTAAATTAATTTTAAATGTAAGTCTTTAAACTTTTGAGAAGTTACAAAACCATCAAATGATATAAAACAAATAAGTAGAAAAAAATTGTTTAACAAAATAAACTCAGAAAAACGCCAAACTATTATAATCAACTTTTTTACGAACAAATTAATGAATTTGTCTTTTTTTCCTGTTACGCAATTTCTTTCGGAACACTTATAAAACACAAAAGTTTAATATATTCTGTAAAGACAGCTAAAGGCAGCAGGAAAGTACTTGCTTATTACCTTTATACGTTTAAGCCATTCTTTTGTGTTTCGAATTTCATTATCAATGTTTTTCTTCAACTTTTAAAACTTGTCGTGATTAGTTGCAATCCATAAAAGCTTCGAAGAAAATAACTTCATGAGAGACATAAAAAAAAAAATTAGAATTTTTTTTTCCTGTGTAAAGAATGGAAAAATAATAAACAATTCTTTGTTGATTCATTTTCTTTACTTAGTGGCATTTTTTTTTTTTTGTCTTAGTCCTTCCACATTCAGACATGAATTAATTAAATTTATTTTAATTTTCGTACATTGTTTTCATTAAGAATTCAAGATGATTTTTTTTTCTCGATCATTTTATGCTTCTGCAATTTTGCAAGACGAGAATTAAGCAAAAATCATTAGGAGGAAATGGACGGATAAAAATTTTCTCCGCGGGCATTTTGCAAAAAGTTTTCCGTTAATTGCTAACAACATGATAATTAAAGTAATACACGCATCAGGAAACAAAACACAATGGAAGATTTCGCTACTGAAAGCTACTAAGTTGTTCTTTTAACTTCATTTCACCCAAAATTAGAGAGCAGTTTTTCTTTCTTCCTTTTTTACAACATTTTAATTTAATTTTTTTTTTTTTTTAACATTTGGTTTTTTTTTTTCCTCTGTTAAAAACTGGCTGATGTTGCTTTCGCAGTTGAATGCAAAACTGAACAAATTAAACTTGCCGTCTTCCATAAGAAAAAAAATTATGCGGATTTTGGCGTCAGAATTTTCGCATCTTCTTGCTTAATTAAATGTTTCAAGGCAAAGTAATGAACCGTGCATGAACATTTTTAGAGCACTTTGAACTGTAATTATAGGGTTTGGTTGTAAAGAACTAGGAAAAGTCAGACGAACAAGTGTTAAAGTGATGATTTTTGTAAAACAGGACTTTTTTTTTATTTTTCTGCACGGATTTTTACCCACAATCTTACATACTTAGAGCTTCACGTCAAACCATCTATTAAACAGGATTTTTTTTTATTGAAATTGATGTTGATAGGCTGTTACACCTAACAAAAAGTATATTTTTAAAAACAAAAACATTTTTTTTTTTTAAATATGAACTAAACCCTTGTCAGAAACTCTGTATTTTAAAAACAATAAAAAGAATTGATGCAGGTAAAATGGGTTTAAATTTTTAACAGATAAAGAGTTTCGTATAATTTCTAATTTTTGTAAATATGCCTTCTTGACAATGTGTATGATGGATATATTTTAAAGTTTTGCTGTATCTGTGAATTAAAAATGTTAGTTTTTCTTTTTCTAATATTTTACTATAAATAAGTACTTTATTAAAAGCATTTATAACAGCTAATAAAAATTCTAATGTAAGTCACTTGAATCTGTTCATTTGGGATTCGTTGATATTTATGATTTGTAAGATTGAAAGTTATTTCAAATTTTTTCAGTTGGTGTAATATTATTGTTATAAGCGAATAAAAATTTCTTTAAATTGCAATTTAGTTATTATATGCAAAGTAGATTTTAAAATTTGTAATTTAAGTCAATTTAAAAAAATCGAATTTTTTTTTTTGATAGCTGTGAAATGTAATGTTTTAAATCCTTATATCAGTATTCTATTGAAGCAAATTATTTGGAAGAAAAAAATTTGCTTGAATTAAAAATGTGAAAATAGTAAATTAAACTGATATGTTTAATTAAAATATTCTAATTTTACGAAACAAATTATATTTTAAATTTATCTGTAAATGTCTTCGTTTTTGTAAAAACTCAAAATTTTTTTGAAACAATCCTTAATGAAACAATTAAAAAACCATCTTATTATACATATTTTTCTTAATTAGTTGCAAATACATACCATTGTATTTCACATCATTATATTTAAAATAAAACTTAGAATAAACTTAATCAGAAATTCATTCGTAAAAATAAAAGTAATTCATGATTTGAATTGAATAGCAACTTTATTTTGATCCAGTAAAAATTAATTGCTTTCTATTGAAGTGAGTTTAAATGAATCAAAATCTTTGAAGAAATTATAAATATTTAAGATACAAAATAAGATTTTTTTAGGATGTTTTATTAATTTGTATAATGTTTTTCCATAGAAATTTTAGATTGTAACAGTAAATATTTCACAAAATTCTAAAAACATTGAATTTATAAATATTTCATCATATTTAACTTTAAAAATTCTCAAAAAATGTCCATTTTTCTTAAACTTTTTGTTGCCTGTTTTTCATTTTAAGTATCATTGTAAATATGAATAAAATGAAAAAATTAATTAAAATTTCAGAGTTTTATTAAAGTTACAAATTTTGCATTCGGAGAGCATTATTTTAAATTCCCTTTTCCTTTTTTTAATTAATTAAATATTTCTTTTTCCTTTCGTTGTGTTAGAAATTTTGTACATGAGTTCCCAAAATCACTCTCCAATGGTGGATGCACTGCAGTCTTTGCAATGAAAAAAAAACAATTGAGTTTTGATAGCGCTTCCCATGCATTGCCTCATAAAAGTTTTATTAGGTTTTCCCTATTTAAATGAATGAATGAAAACTTAAACAAGTTTTTATACTGCACTTAAACAAGTTTTATATTTTATCCAGTAAACATTATTTGCTTCCAATTGAAGTGAGTTAAATGAATCAAAATCTTAGAAGAATTTATAGATATTTAAGACACAAAATAATATTATAAGATATATATAATACGATTATAAGAAAATAACAGGTGACCTGACAAGTTCATAGGCTGACACATAGATGGCGCTACTAGTATTAAATCCATATGTTTTTAGTTAGCCCTAACCTTCAAAAGACACGTGTATAAATTTGACAGCTGTTGCATTATCAGTATGTGAGTTATAGCATTTTCAGTGTTTGTGCAGTCCACTCAGGCTGACTGTCGATTGGACTCCGGTGTGAAATGATGGAGCCATGTTTCATCCATTGTCACATATCGACGCAAAAATTCGGGTTTATTACGGTTGAACAGCTCAAACACTGCTCAGAATCATCAATTCGTTGTTGTTTTGGGTCGATTGTGAGCTCGCGCGGCACCTACTTTGAACAGAGCTTTCGCATATTCCAAGTATTCATTCACGATATGTCCAACACGTTCCTTTGATATCTTTAGGGTCTCAGCTATCTCAATCAACTTCCTTTACGGTTATCAAAATTGTTTTGTAGACTTTTTTGATGTGTTCGTCGGTAACAGCCTTTTGGGGCATCCGCTGCGTGCATCGTCCTCGGGACTCATTTCGCCTCGTTTAAATTTAGCAAACCACTTCTCTATGGTTAATTTTCCTGGTACAAAGTTCCGAATAATGTTTATCAAGCCAAGCCTTGGCTTCAATAGTATTTTTTTTCGCCAAAAAGCAATGCTTTATTAACACACGAAATTCCTTTTTATCCATTTTTTCAAACTAACAAAAGTTGCTTCACTAAAAATGCTATAACTCACATACTAATAGTGTAACAGCTGTCAAATTTATACACGTGTCTTTTGAAAGTTAAGACTAACTAAAAATCATATATATTTAATACTAGTAGCCTAAGTGTCAGCCTATGAACTTTTCAGTCCACCTATTATTTATCGTAAGACATACATATTTATATACGATACACGAAGAATTGAAAATAGAAAATCATATTGTGTATTATTCATCATAATAGATAAAAATTTAAATAAGACATAGGAATTCCCCCAAATGCATTTCTTTTCAGAAGTTATTACTATGATGAACACAAAGTCTTATGAATACATATTCATATGTTACGTTTAATCTTTTTCTTTCTGGTCTTGACCAACAATTTTCTACTTTTATTTATTTCACTATTTGAAGTATTTTGTCACTGAAATCTAATTTAAAGCTATTGCTGTTGATGCAAAACTAATTTTGCTAGTTGTATAACGAATATATGACTATCTTTTCCAATTTGAAAAAAAAAAATGTTTTCTATAATAACAGAATAAAGGAATGTTTATCAAATCATCAAAAATTTTAACATGTACCATATATTATATATCATTAAGATCTTGAAATTAACTATTTGGAAAATTCAACGTAAATTTTAAATAATTAGGATAAAAAATAATGTAAATTCGAATGAATTTTATGATAAATTTAAGTCTAGTTATTGAAATTTACATTTCAAAACTTTGAGATCATCCATCTCAAAATTATTTACAATATATTTTTGTATTTAATTAAAACAACATAGCAACATGTTATCTCTCGTTTTGATTAAACAATCCTGTTTTTGTGTCAATTTTACAAATGTAAGAAGAAAATTTTCGTTATGTATCAGGGGTCAAATAAAAAAAAAAAAAATATTATAGGAATTTTGTTAGATTAAATATGGTGCATTATGTATTTAACACTTATGAAAAATATTAATTTTAAGATGCTAAAGTAAAACTAAAAAATGTGGTACATTAAAGTTTAATTTTACAATTATTTAAATTCTCAAAATACCTCAATAACAAAGATACTATTATGCAATGCCAGATATTTTAAACTGGGCTCATTTTACATAGGATACATAATCCTAATAATTTCGCCACAATTTGGAAAGAAACTCTCAAGAGGGTTCGTAACCCTCAACCTAATGGAAGGATTTTACGACATACAGATTTATCATTGTCATCCTATGTATATACAAGGAAATTCTGATTCTGACATCACGTGTCAAGTTTCGAATTAAGTTTCTTTTAATTCAAAAGACCTGCATTCTATGAATCAGCATAAAACTCAAGAATGCAGCAAATCAAGAATGAAAACAGATCTTAAAAAAAAAAAGCAACACCTCAAGAATGAAAATAACTCTCAATAATGCAACATGTCAAGGATGAAAATGGACCTCGATAATGCAATACCTTAAGAATAGAAACAGATATTAATAATGAAAATAAATAAATTAATATATAACTAAATACCTAGCAGTATATACACATAACATAATGAATGAATGGCTTCAAAAGATGCATAAATGTTCAAAACATAAATTCATAATATGCCTTAATGTTATTTTGTATTAACCTTTATTATAATATGCATACTTGATGTATGACTATTAACAAGAAAATAACTACCGTCTGAGCTATAAATAACATAGTGGACAGAGTCGTTTTCATCCTTACATAATATCGTCCCATAATAGTAATACAGAATGAGCACTTAATGCTCTGTATGTTGAGTTGTAAGTGATATTTCATTACTTTAGATGTAATGCTGACTAAATATTGCACATTTAATGATAAAGAGTGTCTATGATCAATATGCATGATAATGATGACGTGATACCTTATTTTAAGAAACAGAACTTTATGGGGTAGTACATCGTATAGCAATAAAGTATATCTCAATGTAATTGCAGTAGTACATTGTGAGTAGTATTTTAGCTTCCGATTAAATTACATTGTAAATAATTATACTTACTACGATTGCTTTTTATTCTGTATAAACCTGATGTTGTCCTGATATGTGATCCCTGACAGAATAATACTGCATTTTATTGCTAAGATATTACTTCAATTTCCATAAATCCTACACAATTGTTATTCTTTTCCCAGCCAGAGTTATTTTTCTACAGTTATTTTAAGAATTAATTAAATCACTCTATAATCTAGCAATCTTAACATTGTAGTGCTTAAGATTGCTAGGTTATAGTGCCATTGTATAAAATATCCTAGCACTGGAAAATAAATTTGCAAATTAGTGATGAATTGTATTTTATGATACAATTTCTATATTGACTAATTTTTTAGTTATATGTTAATTTATTTTTAATAGCATTTTTTTCTAGTTTTTAAATAAAATATCTGTGTTATTTAATACTTAAAAAATGAATATAAATGACTCATTAATGTTCTAATATTTAATCAATTGGCTTTTGTTTTTTCAGAATTAGTATAAACAGCACCAAATTGTTTTCTTTCTGTTAAGATTAATAAATAGATTTTTTAAATAATTAACTAGGATTAACTTAAAATTTAGAATTTTATTTCCATCTTATAAAAATTTAAACATTAAAAAAAGTAATAAAATTTTATTACATTAAATCCAGATTTTTGTGGATTTAAATGAAAATATTAATATTTATTTGATTATTTTATTTTTTATACATTTAAAAATAAATAGCACTATCTTTAATTATGAAAGATATATAAAAAGAAAAGTCACATTAAAACTAATTTTACTTTAAAAAGATAAACAATAGATTAAATAAATTTCATTTTTAAAACAATAATTTTAAAATTTTCTTTGATTAAAAAATTCCACATCAGAAAAAAAAAATAAAAGTATTTTGTGATAATAAATTTAGTATTTGGAGTGGACATTTTTCGTAATTTGATGCTGCCATTCTACAGAAAAAAACATTTTCACCTTTTATATAAATTTGCATGACAATCCCGAATGAATAAAACCTTATTTCTGCATTAGCTGCGGAAGCAATTTTCGAGAAAGTTTTTTTTATCCTTCCAAATTCTTCAAGTGCGTGACAATGCCAGGTTAATGCGAACGTGGCGGGGAGTAAACGCAACTTACGTTCTCGAATTAAAGGCGAGTTGGCGACTGGAGTAGGTGTAGCAGCATTTCCACTATCATGCAAGTTTCCTCTCAATTATTCATTCCTTCAAAACCCTCACGAACAACAAACAGTGTGCGCTCAACCCGATAGATGGCGCCACAAGCAATGGATTAAATTCCCTCAGTGGAATCCAGTTAAGACATGGATTAGCGATACGAGTTGACATCATTAATCATAGCCTATCACGATAGACATCAACTTCCGATACGATTTTTTTTTTTTTCATGCTTCCTTTGGGGTGTATGCAGGGAAGGCACGTGTTTGGCTTGGTGAATCATCGGCTGGCTCATTATTTGTTGTACGAAACGGAAGGTTTTACGAAAAATTTCCCCAGAGAGGCATACGGGAAGACTGATATAGATCAGCACAGATTAGCAGTCGTTATGTAGCAATACAGTTATAAGAAATGAGGGAATATATATCTCCCCCTTCCCCCCCTCCTTGCACGTGATAAGGGTGGGTGGGTTCTGATGGGTTAATTTCCGCACTGGATTACAGAGAGAACTCGTATATTTTCTACAAAGCAAAAAAGTATTAATCATTATTGGGTCGAATTTTTTTTTTTTTTTTTTTCAAATTTTATTTTCTATGCAGCAGAGTGGGGGTATGATGAAAGATTTCTCATTTTAAATTAGGTTTTTTCGACCGGAAGTTATAACCTTTGCGTGTGATCTTCCTGGGAATTGGGAGTGCAGATTTGTATTATTTAAATTTCGTATGTAGTGTATTTTCATTTCAGGTTTTTTGGGATTAAAATTTTAAATGAGTTTGATGAAAGTTTACTTTGAACTTGACTTCAAATGATTTTCAATCTTATTATTTTTTTTTTTTTTTGTAATTTAAAATATTTGCAGTAAAAATAGTTGAATAGTTTTAATAAAAAAAATTTAATACCAAACCAAAGGAAATGAAATTTTTTCTTCACTTTTAATAGTTCAAAATATGATAGGTAATCAAATATATTATAGGTTTTAATCCACAATAAAATTCAATTTATGTGATATGAGTTATTTGATATCATAGCCCAAAAATAATTTTTTGCGAAAGTAATCTAGTAATATCAGACAACGTAAATAAGTAAAAGTATCGAAATGATAAATTAAGCCTCTCTACTATTTTTTTGTTTTTATTTTTATTGAATTGGAAGCAAAAAACCGCTTATTTTATGCATTTTTTAAAAATTAGTTTCACTAAATCAAATTAGAAATCAAAATGAAAAAGAATAATAATTATAATAATAATAATAAATAACAAAGTAATTAATAATAATATAATAAATTTATTATTTTATTATTATTTTTATATAATAAAAAATAATAATTTAAAAAGATTAAATTATTAATATAATATTTTAATAACAATAATATAAAAATAATAAATATAGTAATTAAATTATCAAGCTTTTTAATTTATAAACTATAATTAATCATTTTTATTATTTATTTTTTTTTTATAATTAAATTAGAAAAATAATAAGTAATAATAATAAATAATTATAGTTTGAATTAAAGAAATATAATTTGTTTTTATGATCAAAACATGAAAATAACAGCGTCTATTTATAATCGATTATTTTAAAATTTTAATTTTTCTTTCAATGATACCATTTAAATTTCGATTTCAAAGTTTGTCATTAAATTTCCTGAATCAATTTGATATGAAGTTAATAGTAATTACCTGCAATTATTTTAAAGAGTAAACAAAACCAGTGGTTTGGTTTATTTTAATCTTAATTAATGTATCTTAATAAGTTTACAAAATATATTAATTATGTATTTGTTATGTATTAATATGCATTTTTTTAACAAAGTAAAAGTGAATAATGATTATAACAAAAAAAAATGTGAACGTTTTTATATTAATGAAAATATCCATTATCACTGTGTTCTATTCATATTTTGTTCATATAACAAATTATATTTGTTTAACTTATAAACAATAATTATTCATTATCATTACCATTATTATATATTATTATACATTTTTAATACAATAAAAGAGAATAAGGGCTATAACGAAAAAAAAAAAAAAAAAAAATGTGAGAATATCTGCGTTAATGAATATATCAATTAACGCTGTGTTATATTCATGTTTTTGGTCATAAAACAAATTATATTTAATTTATGAACTACAATTATTCATTGTTAGTATCAATAATTGATCTATTATATAATTATTTTAATTATTACTTTTGACTAATAAAATTGCTTTATTATTGATATTTGAAATAGTCTGTAATCGGAAATTTCTATCTTATTTAACTGAATATCTCAACTTATTTTATTTATAGATATACTCAAGTCAATTTAAGATATAAATAAAAGATTTCTGTAAAACGATCTTCATTGCTCGAATCCTACGATGGCTGAAAAAACAAAATTCCCTTTGTCTAGACGGCTTAGCTGCAGAGTCAATTTTAAAATAAATAGTGCATGCTATTTAACCTGCCAAACTCAATCGATAATACAGTAAAATAAAAAAATAAATAAATAAATAAAAATGGGGAGGGGGTTATCTACATTGTTTTTAATGAGCTGCTTTTGATTTAAAATTATAAAGTGAGTAAATTGGGATTATTAGAAAAATATAAATAAGTAAATAATTTATATGTATATATTTTATAATTTAATATTTAATGAAATCATTTTTTAAATGGCCAAACAATTTCTGAGTTACAAAATAGAATTCTGTCATAGAAAATAAAATAATATCAAAAAACAGGAAGGGGACCTTATGAAAATTTTTTTAAATAATCAATTTACGGATATAATTAACGAAATTAATTAAAGTTTTTTTTTTTTTTTTCGCTACCAAAGTTACCTTTTATTTTTATTTTTCAAGTCATTATAAAATTGCTATGCAATATTGTAAATGAATACTAACTAAATTCTTTTTCTAATGCTAATACCCTTTGTGAACTTTACTGTTTATATAAGTTCTCGCACATTTACCATCCTATTATACACCTACTATACCTATTATACAGATTATTACCAGATTATACCTATTATACAGATACTAATAGGAATGTTAACCACATTAAGAATTAATTAAAAACCTATATATATATATATATATATATATATATATGATTTTTTATTTCATTGACATTCATTTGATGCTTAGGAACAAATTAAATAGAAAAACACGTTAGTTTTATTTGTGATTTTATTTATTCATTTTCTTTATTGATTTCATTATATATATAATTTTATTTTTGTCGATATTCATTTGATGTTTATAAAACAAGTAAATTGAAAATTGTTGGTTTTCCTTGTATATATATATATACAAGGCTTCCTCAGTATTGATGTTGCCATTGAATAATATTCTTATAATTGTGATAGACTCAATAGACTTATTAATGAATTAGCAATACAATTAAGTTTCCATTTGTTTTAAAAATAAAATCCATATTCTGCAGAAATATTTTCATTTTTTTTTAATCAAATATTATAATTAAAAATCATTTAACGTTATTTATATTACCATAATACATTCCCTATTAAAGGGGAAATGATGTTAAATCAATAAAAACAAAGCGGTAAAAAAAAATATCAGGAATTGTAATGATGACTGAAATGAATGAACTACTTGCATATAAGTATGACTATATATTCATTGATGCATTCATACTGTGCTGCCATATTCGTGGCCGCTGGCTATTTTGACGCCTCATAAAACACACGCCCACGCGTCAGCCTCTTTTCAGTTTATTTACCACCCTTTTTTGTCCCTTCCATAAAACATTCAGGAGGCAGGGGGTGAGGCTCCCAGGTGCACCCAACACACCCGTCTGCTGTCGATACTCCGAAAAGTGATTCTTCTCGCATGAAAGAAGCAATCTTCTAAAAAGTAAGACTCATACAAAAAGTAAACAAAGACTCGTAGATTATAAGAGATTTTTATAAATGCTGTCAAATTTCAACTTTAACGTAATCTACCTTTTACTCTGTTTTCTGTTGTTTATTTTTTTGTATTTATTGCATTATGGTTTATTTAGAAGTTATCCAGTGTCCCACAGATCTCTTTGGGGATTCAGATGAATCAGCTTAGATGTGGGGCCAAAAAACATTAGTTGTTGTATGTTGCCATGTATTTATTGTCATTGGACAGGCTACTCACATACGAATATATGCAGCAAATTTTTAAAATGCTAGATGTATATAAGTTTGGGGGCCTGATGGCTGTGTGACTACCACTCTGGCGTCACAGGTATTGGGTTCGAGTCTCAGCAGTGTGCATGCATGTTTGTAGGGGTTTTGGAATCTACTTTAACGGGTCTTTCTTCCAAATAAAATAAATAACATCACTATTATTTTATAAAAGCTATAAGGGGAGTATATATTGTAATGTTATGTATTTTTAATGTACATATTATTATTTTAAAGGTGTATTAAACAACACAAGTATCATTAATGTATAACATATGATGGTTATTTTTATTTCCGTCGGTAATGCAACGCTACTTGGAAGGAGCTATACGAGGTACTTCATAGATTCTTCACTCTAAAATCTAGCACTGCATGTCCAAAATATCAACTAGACCGATTAGAATGTCCACCAGCTTTTTGATTCTCCTGTCAATACAATTGTCACAACATAGTCCAATGGCTATCGGCAGAAAATAAAGCAATAGAAGAGCTTTCGATAATGAGCAGCTTTTTAGATGTTGAGTTGTTTTATCCATGACAACCCATGACAGCAAAGTTGCTTGGGGTAAACCGTAATCCAACCGTGATATAAATGAACTGCTGGGTAAAAAGAAACGCAAACAGAAATACATGTCTAAAGAAGTTCATTAAATGTTAATTCTAAATCACCGCAGGTGACACACTGCGAGGTGTGACCGTGAGGTATATGATCATATGAGAATGTGTTTGCACCTAACTGGCAGCACCAATGTTCACTCAATTTTATTATAATTCTATATTCAAGAAGCCTTGCCCGGAGACGTATCTCCAATACGCTGGGCAACCTATTATAGAAATAATATTTGAATACTTGTTTTTCGGCATGATAAATATGTCAAAAATTTCGGTGACTATGTGAAAAGAGTACAATTGATTATTTTTGACTTCTGATAATAAAATCACATTATGTTGTTCTTTATTGTTTTTTAATATAACGACTAACTTTGATATTTATTTTAAACAATTAAAGTTATTTATTATTCTAAAAGGGATTTGTGACTTTAATTTTATTAACAGAGGGAATATAGAGGTCAAAGTACTTTTGGTTTAGAAAATTTAATGTATATATATATATATATATATATATATATATATATATATATATATACATATACACTGAAATGACAAAAGTCATGGGATAGCAATATGCAAAATTTTCAGATGGCAGTAGCATCGCGTAGAACAGGTATAAATGCGCAGTGCTTTCGTAGAGCTTTCATTTTCTGTTCAAGTTATTCATGTGAAAGAGGTTTTGACGTGATGATGACCGCACGACGGGAATTAACAGACTTTGAACGCGGAATGTTAGTTGGGCTAGACGCATGGGTCTGCATTTCGGAAATCGTTAGGGAATTCAACATTCCCAGATCCACTGTGTCAAAGAGTGTGCCGAGAATTTAGGATAATTTCAGGGCATAACATCCACCTTGGACAGCGCGGTGGTCGACCGCCTGCGCTTTTAACGACCGAGACCGGCGACGTCTGCCAAAGAGTCGTAAATTCTAACAGACAACAAGCAACCTGCAGCACGTAACCGCAGAAGTCAATGTGCGACGTGCCGAAAGGGACTTGTCTGTTAGAACTGTGCGGAGAAATTTGGCTTTCTTGGGCTATTCCAGCAGAAGACCAACTCCGAGTGCCTTTTACTAGCAATACGTAA